>JAVTVY010007097.1:0-37450 GCA_036873755.1 Hanleya hanleyi
TGTTTTTCAAATAAAGGAATGCTGGTTTAAAGAAAGATATTTGATATACGAACGCTGGAACTGAAGAATGATTCAATAGCGGGCCGTGTGCAGACACTCTACCACGTGCGGGGGACTACCGTATATATTTTTCCCGACTGCGGCGAAACGCGATCAAGTTAGGATAAAATTACAGGACTGCGGAGTTAATTGAATCAATTTTTTCCCTTATAGACTGTAAGTAATAGTAATTCAGTCTGATTATATTGTACCATTCCCTGTTGTTTCTCTGCGCTTACAAATAATAGCATACGCCGATATACTATACGAGATTCTAGTAACATATTCACTTTACTTTCATCGGCACGAACTCCGTGGCGAAAACGGGAGTGTTCGAATTTATTGTTTCATGGATATTGAAAATGCTCCCGTGTTCGTTTTATTAGGATGGACAAAATCACGACAGCGGAAAAATCGGTCGTTTTCGAATTAAATTTGGAAGGTGAATTAATAGGGAAATTACCGTAAGTGTGAGAAATTTATATCATGTATGGGGATTTTCTAATAATTGGAACAAATTGTCTGAACAAGGCAAGAAAATCTTAATACATCTGGCCTGAATAGTGCACATACATGTATTTTCTCTTGGAAAATGTTGCCTTCAGGTTTTGCACCGGCATCAAATCTGATTTTGACAACATATAAAAGCAATCCCAGTTACAAACACTGAACAATTTCATTGGCCAGCTGAACAGCGAGATGAGACAAAGAAAGACTTACTTTAGATGAGTTATCTTTGGAGGCTGTTATCAACATGGAGAAATCTATTGTGGTCTGAATGTCATTTATCTGTTTGGAGTGTTCCTTGACCGAGTTTAACAACTTCCCTGTCTGAAAAACAAAATGCAATCAAAGCTTTCAAAGCAGTCTTTGTCGAAAACAAAAATGATAAATGAAGAATAAAACATTGATTCTCTACTACAAACATGTACAACAAGAATGACTTTGGTAATCTCTAATTATTCAATCCCACTATCAAAATTCGATCACCCCAATTTTGGTGACAAAATTCAATCACCCCAATTTTGGGGATGAAATTCAATCACCCCAATTTTGGGGACAAAATTCAATCCGTTGTTCTAAAAAATTTGATGTATCAATTGACACAAAATATTGCGACTTTCAATGATTTCCTGATTTTGGGTACACAGTGGCATTGACCTCAATTTTAGTGCGTGATATTTTGGTACCCATTATAATGTATCTACTGACACAACAAATTGGAACTTTTAATGATTTTCTGAATTTGGGGTCACAGTGACCTTGATCTCAAAATAGCAATTTTCAATGATTTCCTGAATTTTAGGCCACATTGATCTTTGACCTCGATCTCAATTTTGGTATGCGACACCGTCTCCAACTATTTTATCCACTTACAAAAAATTAGACTTGTGGATAGAAAAGTGTCATAGATATAGACCGCACATGAATGGTTCAATAATTTTCTCATTTTTAGTCCAGTGACCTTTGACTTCGTCCTCCATTTTGGCTTGCGACACATCATCCACTCACAAAAAACTGTCCCAGATATAAACTGGAGACAAACAGATGGACGGACCGACAGAAATCGCCATCACAAAATATGTCTGCTTTTGGACGGTCATATAAAAAATGGATTATATGTATGATTTTGAAGCATTTTCTCAACTTCCTATTCTAATAAATACGATCACCCCTAGGTGCCATGGTTGAAAAATCACTTCCTGTGATTGAATTATTAGAGAACCAAGAAACAAACAGCGATAATAAAAATGAAAGCTGACCCAAACATTTGTTATCATGGAAATGTGAGAAGGGGTTACGGGATGCAAAAATTTATTTAGAATAGCCTAAGTACTCGATACAGTAAATGATTACCTTTATGTCGAAGTGACACAGCTCTCCATTTTCATGCCCCGTGATGATATACTCCTCATAGGGACCCCATAATGCTGACGTGACTTTACTCATCTGACTGGAGACTGGAATGACCATCAGGGGACCGCCCGTCACTGAAAGTACAAGTCTGACCTGTCACATGTCCACACAGACTACTTCCTAATTATCCTCAAATTTCTTTGATTTAAAGTCAGAAGATGAATTACTGAACTACTGATTCTAATACACGACGTCCTGATCGTCTGAAAGTGGCAAAAAAGAAGAGTTATTGCCCATTTTCCTGGAGTACGATTTAGATTCAGCAATGACAACAGAGGCCTCGGTGAAAATCATCACCGTAAATTTATTTATAAACAGTGCCAGAAGCTTGAAGGGACCTGGAAAATCTATTATCTATTCTACAATGCAAGAACGCATTCTCACTCGCAGTAGGGAGTCTCGCGAGACGAGAATGTGCAAGAACGGTGAAGAAGTGACAAGCAAATAATACTTAAAAATATATTTTTTCCCCTGTAAGATTCTGTCTGTGCCTATACTTAAACCATGAATGACAATGTTATAATATCATAATGTAAGTACCATACAAGTTAATATACATAGGTAACCAAGTGAATATAGTAACTGTCAAACTGTTAGTATTTTCACAGCTATGTCAGTTTATTCATGTGGGGTCAGAAACTAAGGTGCTATAATGGTAAACATTTATTCTTTCTCCTCTCTGCTGTAAATGATTTTCCTTATATTGATAATTAAATTTGCAAAGCATCCAATTAGGACTTTGCAAAACATCAAGATGGGACTTTGCACAGATTCCAAATATGACTTCGCGCAGCATCAAGATATGACTTTATACAGCACCCAGATAGGACTTTGCATACCATTCAGACAGGACTTGCACAGTATCCAGATAGGGCTATGCACAGCATCTAGATAGGACTTTGCACAGCATCCAGATAGGACCTTTGTACAGCATACAGATAGGACTTTGCATAGCATCCAGATAGGACTATGCACAGCATCCAGATAGGACTTTGCACAAATCCAGATAGGACTTTGCACAGCATCCAGATAGAACTTTGCACAAATCCAAATAGGACTATGCACAGCATCCAGATAGAACTTCAAACAGCATCCAGATAGGACTTTGCATAGCATCCAGATAGGACTTGCATACCATCCAGACAGGACTCTGCACAGCATCCAGATAGGGCTCTGCACAGCATTCAGATTGGGCTTTGCACATCACCCAGATAGGACTTTGCACAACATCCAGATAGGACTTTGCACAAATCCAGATAGGTCTTTGCAAAGCATCCAGATAAAACTTTGCACAACATCCATTAAAGACTTTGCACATCATCTTGATAGAACTTTGCACAACATAACAGAGCAGATCTAATGCTGCCATTTTATAATACTGTCCCACTGAAAAATCATGCCGTAGGCAGACATGACACCCCACTCAGTCACATTATACTGACACCGAGCAAACCATCCTTGTTCTATCCTCTTGGTTGGTGAAGGAAGTCAGAGTACCCGGAGAGACCCACCACCCATGCTTCATTGTGGATGTGTCCGTGATGATACTACAGTCATGACAGTGATTGCCAGTAATTGTAAGATTAGACAGGCTACACTGTGGATCCGATGTCAGTTTGCACAGTGATTATTGTGGATGTGTTTGTGTGTACAGTGCTTACCAGTACTTGTCCAAGTAGACAGGCTGCACTGCAGATATGATGTTCAGTGTGTGCAGTGATTATTAGTGAACCGGTTTGACTGCCGGTGTGTCAGTGTGTACAGAGATAGTCAGCATTTCTCAGAATAATCAGGTTTAACTTTGGATGTGATGACAGTGTTGACAATACAGTAATTGTCAGAGTAGACAGGTTTGACTGTGGGTGTGTCAGTGTGTACAGAGATGGTCAGTATTTGTCAGAATAATCAGGTTTAACTGTGGATGTGATGAGTGTTGACAATACAGTATATGTCAGACTAGACAGGTTTGACCGTGGGTGTGTCAGTGTGTACAGAAATGGTCAGTATTTGTCAGAATAATCAGGTTTAACTGTGGATGTGATGACAGTGTTGACAATACAGTAATTGTCAGAGTAGACAGGTTTGACTGGGGGTGTGTCAGTGTGTACAGAGATGGTCAGTATTTGTCAGAATAATCAGGTTTAACTGTGGATGTGATGACAGTGTTGACAATACAGTAATTGTCAGACTAGACAGGTTTGACTGTAGGTGTGTCAGTGTGTACAGAGATGGTCAGTATTTGTCAGAATAATCAGGTTTAACTGTGGATGTGATGACAGTGTTGACAATACAGTAATTGTCAGAGTAGACAGGTTTGACTGTGGGTGTGTCAGTATGTAAAGAGATGGTCAGTATTTGTCAGAGTAATCAGGTTTAACTGTGGATCATGTGATGTCAGTGTTGACAATACAGTTATTGTCAGAGTAGACAGGTTTGACTGTGGGTGTGTCAGTGTGTACAGAGATGGTCAGTATTTGTCAGACTAATCAGGTTTAACTGTGGATCATGTGATGACAGTGTTGACAATACAGTAATTGTCAGACTAGACAGGTTTGACTGTGGGTGTGTCAGTGTGTACAGAGATGGTCAGTATTTGTCAGAATAATCAGGTTTGACTGTGGATGTGGTGATGACAGTGTGTACAAGTACTCACCCATCTGTGAGGGATCTGAGGCATCAAAGATATGTATTTCACAGGGGAGTCCCATCGTCTGATCTGTGGTATACATCATCATTTTACCGCTGTACGAAAAGCCGCAACTTCTCACCGCCGTTCTTGTTTCGAGGCTGACCAGCGTCTTACCTGCCACATATATAATACAGTAATCTCTTTAATAATTCGAACACAGATGATGAATGCAGACCATTGATAAATTCTTCATTTTCGATTTACTCTGAAGGAAAATTTGAGAAAAGAATGATATTCAAATTATTTTTGCATACAGTATATAATGTAGTGTAATATTATTTAGCAGCTAATATTATTGCTGTACAATAATATATATTCCACTAGCATGCTGCAAGTTTGATCAACCAATAAATGAGTTCACCTCCTAAATGTAGGAAAACTACATGTACACACAGATTGAGTCCTGTTTGTGAAATTTTGTCAACATTCCATTCTAGAAAATTGGATCACCTTAATATTGTAGGGTGAGAACATGTACTGATCCTGTCATTGATTTAGAAGAGCATTTACCATAAATAAGAAAAAGAGCCTTGAGTTGAAATATTGTCTGCGGAATTAATTAATAAGTCACTACTTATTTGATGTCAATTGATGTCAGACAAAATTGCTCAATGTGGCGGGGGGGGGGGGGGGAGATTTGGTTTAATGTCACACTCAAGGTTGTTTCACTCATATGGTGACAGTCAGTTTGGATGGTGTACTGGAGTACCCGGACAAACTGACAAACTTTCACACATGCATTAGCTGGGCTCTAACTCATGCCGGTTCAGTGGTGTGAGGCTAGCGATCACTGGCAAAATGTCTTAGACCACTCGGACGCTGAGGGCTCAATGTGGGAAGAAAAATATGTGAAGAGCATGATTTACATGTGAATGAACCACCATGGCTGCCATTTTGGATATTTCTTTGCAAGAGTTATTCAAATAGACAGTGAAAAATTTACCCAATGAGTTTAGCTGTGCTTAAAGGTCAACTCAAACGGAATTTTTTCTTGTCTAAAAATCCTTAAAAATCATAGTTCATACATTGTACTTCACTTTGTATGAAAAAAATATTGAAAAAATTCTAATCCGATCAGAAACACACGTAATATGGGAGCAAAGTGGGCTTTTCACAATTTCACAGCTGGGTTGATGACGTCACGCAGGGCAATTGCCTGAGAAAAAATAGCGGATGATAACATGGAAATCGGGTGCAGTCAGAGCTCCGGTTCAGATGTCGATTCGAGCGATATCAGCTCCTTAGATGGAAATATTTTTCGCCAAGAAGATGAAATAGACATAGAGGAGGATGATGACGGGCAAAATAACAGTTGTTTGAAGACCAACGACGGAATTCAGCCCTATCAATTTGAGCCGTACGGCTCCGAGTGACAATGACAACCATTCTGACAACGTGGAACTCGACAACGACAGGATTCGGAGAGGTCATTTGTTGAATACAGATTAGTTTGCAACTTGACTGCAAACTTTATTATCGTCATCTATAAGATCAAATGTCCATATATTTCAAACTGTATTGAATGTAGAACGATTCTGTCATGTAAAGAACGAGCACGTTTGTATTGTTGTTGTTGTTACTGGCCGAGACGGCGTTTTCGAAGGGATAAACTCCGGGATTCGACAGTAAACTGTTCATAACTCTACTGATATACGTCCGATTTGAACTTTGTTTGTTTTCCCACAATCCCTATGAAATACCAATTTCAGAATTATATAGTTTGATAAAAAATTTTGGACATTCATTGCGAAAAGTAAGCCGTGGTGAGTGGGTGTCGAAACGATGTGATGGATCGGCATTCACATTTGCTCAATATTCGACAAATTACTTCAATTAAATTGAAATCGAATGATATTCCCACAATCTCAAATGTCAAAGGATTATGAAAGTATTATTATCACTTTTGTATCTACAGCCATTCACTCCAATTGGTGTTCAGAACCAATAGGTGTTCAGAAAAAAAACAATAAAAGGTGACCGATTTGCCCGATCACTGTACGACTTTGTCGTTGTCTGATCTACATGCACTCTTACACTTGTAGGTAGACTGGACTCAGCCCCTGTTTCATAATGTATTTTAAAGGGGAAACAAAAGGAAGTAACTCTGCCTATTAAGAAATACTTGAAATAATTTTTTCATTTTTTTTTCTATTTTTTTTCTTCATTTATTTACTTCTCAAACGTGTATATATTTAAGAAAGATCATTTTTTTATTATTAAATAGTACATATGAAATAGAGACTCATCCAGTCTAACTTGTAGGTGCTCAAGCAACAAATGCCACATCATGGATAGCATTCTGGGCGTTCATCGGGGACGCGAGAGCGAGCAGGGCATGTACAGCCGTCTCCCTGCCCGAGGCCTCGCTTGCAGGCAAGATTCGTTCAGCCGATGTCCGTGGTAGATTCTCCTTGTCCGATTTCTTTGCCGTCACATTCTGAATGTTCTTAGGTTTGATAGTTGGAATAGCTGTTCTCTTTAGTTTTGCTTTGTACCCGAATTCAACTGTTACGCTGTAGAGGTCCTCGAATGATGTCTGTCTGTCAAAATGTGCCGAGCAAATTATACGAGTACTGGCTCGGGCTCGCCTTCCACACCCTCGTGTTGCGTACAAATTTCGTCCAATTTGCAGCGATGTTCTCGTCTTTAGGCCACAAATGAATACTAACACCGTCATCTGTAGTAAAACTGCAACCTCCCACTACACAACGTCGCGGCATATTTAACAAATGATGCCCCGATACTTCGAAAATCTCCAGAAATCAGCAGCTACTTATGACTGTGGTATACGGCTTTAACATAAAGAATACAAGACGGCTGTCCCTCCGTGACGTCACAGCTGGAATTGACAGGAGAGCGATTTTCACCTTTCAAAGGGCAATATCTCGCCAACCAGACGGCACAAAATTATTAAAAAAATATCGTTATTTTCAGAATCGAAAGGACTATTTTTTTATATTTTTGACCTCAGATCGTTTGGGTTGACCTTTAAATGTCAAAGTTTGTTCACTATGTTGAGCAGAACAGTCAACGAACATGATAAAGAGGGTTATATTAAAACATGAGATTGATCTAATCAAAACCCCTCGGCTTTCCCCAAGTGATTGAGACCCATGTGTAGTGTGAATTGGGGAAGAGATAGTTCTATGTGAGATGATCAAGATATACCGGTAGTTGGTTACATTCAGGCATATTGGACAGAAATAGAAAAATTATATATCTGTAAAGGGGCATAACTCTGTAAAATATGGGTCGAGGGGAGCCACTTTCGATAGGCGTCTGACTTAGCACTCTGTAAAATAAGAACCGAGACGAATAAGCTGTACCGAACACGGATCTGCAGATATAACTTGTACATTCAGATACAGATAACAAAATCGGAGATTACATCCGAAAGGGGAATAACTCCATAAGCTGAGGCGAGTACTCCTTTGCTGGCTTGTAGAATACAACAATATAAATAAGTTTCCAAAATATAGTAGCTATACCGAACACAGTTCTGCAGATATAGTTGATTACATTCAGGCATATAGGACAGAAATAGAAATTAATATATCAGTAAAGGGGCATAACTCTGTAAAGTATGGGCCGAGGGGAGCCACTTTCGATAGGCGTCTGACTTAGCACTACTGTAAAATAAGAACCGAGACGAATAAGCTGTACCGAACACGGATCTGCAGATATAACTTGTACATTCAACTACAGATAACAAAATCCGAGATTATTACATCCGAAAGGGGCATAACTCCATAAGCCGAGGCGAGTAATACTTTGTAGGCTTGTAGAATACAGCAATATAAATAAGTTTCCAAAATATAGTAGCTATACCTCACACAGTTCTGCAGATATAGTTGGTTACATTCAGGCATATAGGACAGAAATAGAAATTAATATATTTCTAAAGGGGCATGACTCTGTAAAATATGGGCCGAGGGGGAGCCACGATAGGCGTCTGACTTAGCACTCTGTGAAATAAGAACCGAGACGACTAAGATGTACTGAACACGGATCTGCAGATATAACTTGTACATGTACATGTACATTCAGCTCGGAGATTATTACATCCGAAAGGGGCATAACTCCATAAGCCGAGGCGAGTAATCCTTTGTTGGCTTGTAGAATAGAACAATATAAATAAGTTTCCAAAATATTGTGGCTATACCGAACACAGTTCTGCAGATATAGCTGGTTACATTCAGGCATGTAGGACTGAAATAGAAATTAATATATCTGTAAAGGGGCAGAACTCTGTAAAATATTGACCGAGGGGAGCCAAATTTCGATAGGCGTCCGACTTAGCACTAGATAAATAAGTGTTGAAAATTTGGTGGTTGTGTCTCAAGCGGTTTTGCCTAAAATGTGGTAACGGACGGACGTACATGGCGACGACAATACCCCGAGGCCAAAATGGCCGAGGGGTAAAAAATGGTTTCATTATAGAGATGATACAACAGTTCAACTGCAGATTTTAAAGGAATATGAACAACTCTAGTTCAACAAATCTTCTAGGGGAGACAACTCTGAGTAGACATGGCTCGCGAGACAATGAAATAGGTCAAATTTAATAATGAAACTGACCATTGACCTGGTGACCTCAACATCAACAGGCTGACAGTTGTTCCTCAATCATCTTCAGCCAGAGTTAGGAGTGAAATGAATACCGGTGAACAGTTTTCAAATTATCGTGCTAACAAGAAATTGTGATATGCACATGTACACATGGACAGACTGTGATTGTATATCCCTTGAAAAAAGTCCCACAGGGGGGAAAATATTAGAATATTCTAGGATGAATACATTGTATGATAATTACCTGTCTCACAATCCCATATTTTCAATGTGTTATCAGCCGCCCCTGTTAGAACTCTTGTGGTGTCCCCTGATGTTGAGTTAAGGAATGTTCAGATTTATTCACCTAGAAAACAGAATTAATGACTCGCATGTACATCGTTATGTTCAACAACAACAGAAACAGGGTGAAACCCATTGAAGGATTGGCCCTCGCTTGGACACTGATCCGATAGTTGGTATACTGCACCAGCGCCACAAACACACCATTATTCAAAACATGTCCAAGTAGCTCTAGGTTGCTGAAAAATTACTGGCAAAACAAAGTGTCACCCAGATAGGCAATTGTTTCTGCCATGAGACTAAGACTAATTTAGTCTCCACGTTTGTAATAATATATCAAGTCTTTAAAATTAAGTCTGTCACAGTTGTTTTTGTTGTTTTTTGCCCTTTTCGTCATGGTTGACCGCCATGATGCTCAAATCGCAGAATTCGCATCTGGAGTATTAGCATTCGTATGCAGCGTCGGCATCCAGCCCCATGGGGCTCTCGGGGATTAACCTGGGGTGTAGCTGTGCAGACCCCAAGTCATGGTAAGAATTTATAAAGGGCCTCAGCCCGTCAGACATTTTCTCGTAAGAGGCGACTACCTGGGGCACCTATGAAATTTCCGGGTGTGAAAAGAAATCGAAATCCACCCATGGACTTCAGGGTGTAAAAAGGAATAGGGCCTCACCCTTGGGGGTCGACCCAGGTGTGAAAAGGAACAGGACCCAAACATTGTGATATGACAGATGTCATGATTGTTGAAATTGACATTAAATCATACTCCGTATAAGAGCATACAGTACCTGTATTAAAACATGGTGATTATGAAATAAAGGAAAGGATACAGTTGACGTCTATACACCAGACTGCCCCCGTGTGACCACTGAATGAGCCTAGTCTCTCTCCATTCAAGGCATACCATGCATTGGGCTGAGGATCTTTGGCTGCTGAAAATATGAGATCTCCTTCCCTACTGTATTTGATCTGTGTGATTGCCCTCTCGTGTCCGTGTAGTAGAATTGGCTTCTGTGAACCGAATAAAACACATGGATTACAAGTTACTATTATAATACAATATACCAGTGTGATGCAATCTTTCCTGTCTATAACCTCCATAAGGAAGGTTGTAATAGATGTCAAGGAGCGGCCAACGAAAGTAACAGCGGCTCTAAACAAAAGATTGACTGTTCTGTAAATTACGGTGCCATAATGGCCACCCGCGCAACTGGGAGATTTCTAATCTAGGCCTTAATTTTTCTTAAAAATCTTAGCTCATACCCGAGAGAAATTTCTACAACTTGGTGAAGTGAAAGATAGTACATCTGTTCAATTTATGTGTTAAAATCACAGCTGAACTATTCTTTTTCAAAGTTTTTTCCATTTACTTCTGTGTTAAAATTTCCAGAGGGAGAAAAGATCTTTTCAGAGGGAGGAAAATCTCCCAGTAATGTCACTGTATCTAACAGAATGTTGGGATAATCCACAGGGAGTGTCTTTTGTTTGGCCCTCATTTATCAAGATTAGCGAGGGCCAAACAAGACACCCCCTGTGAATTACCCCGACTTGGTGGCCAAAAGATGCTTATTGCAACCTTCATATAGCATGACTGCTCGGTTATTGGACACTTTTTCAGAATATGAGTCTGCAGGTTGACCATGCAACCACGTATGGCCAGATAAGTAACATTGGATGCAAGACTAAGGCAATGCGGGGTAACTTTGACAGTGGGATAACTTTGACACCTTTTTGTTTTTAGTTAAATTAGCATATTGTTACAGCTCATAGACACTTATCTCACCTTTATATTAAGACGCTGCTATCTGCTGAGGCAGCAGGGTGTAAATAGCCAGCCATGTGACACTCTTCATAAGATGGCCACTTAACATGTAGTTGATACTGGTGTAACTGTTAAAAGTTTGACACAAAAACTTCTATTGTGAAGATCTGCAATGTTTTGAGTTTATAGTAAAAATATACTATTTTAGGAGTAGTAGCTTTATTCAATTCTTTCTTGTTGCCACTATTTTCAGTAATTTTGTGTATTTGGGGTAACTTTGACACCACGTTCACCAATGATTCCCATGATGATGTCAAAGTCACCTCAGCTCAACATGACAAAGTTACCCCAGCTGGTTTGCTATGACTTCGATGATGCATGTCAATCTTACCCCAGGGCATTCACCATGTGGTAACATTGATACATGTTCTTCTTCTTCAAATTTACATGCAATAAATATCTGTGGTTATTATATCAATAATTATAACAGGTCCAAATGTATCCAGCGTGGACTCTTAATGTTAACCAGTGTTGACATAGTGTGGTTCTGTCTCCAAATCAGCTTGGACATAAAGTTGTGTCAAAGTTACCCCGTTTTACCTTATATCTTTAGTAATAAATCGTCATAAAAGAAGACTGGAGAAAATATACGGGGAGAAACTGTGAATAGTTGAAACACAGGGACCATTCATGGTTTGAACATCCAAGTTTGCGCCCAGGTATTGGACACTTTTTCAGTGACGAATATATTGAAACTAATCAAGTTATTGTCAAATTGTTTGTCCTACAGTCTTGAGTATACCTCCAAGAATAATTAAACATGAATCAGCAATGTAGATCACAATTGAATTCCGGTATGAGCGTCAAAGATTCGACCAGCTTGAAATTGTGCCATTTTGGGGAGTGTCCATTATCCTCTGCAGTCAATCAGTGCTATTGCAACTGTGAGCCATGTGTCATGCTACCATAAACTTGTCGCTCTCCGGAATTGTTCTATTTTTAGATGGAGTGGTGACAAGAAATTTATATCATCTGCCAAACTCCGGTCGTGTTCAACACTGAGATTCAGAATGAAGATTCTCTATATTTGTGGGAACATTTTCAGCCAAATTTCGTTGAAATTGAGAAACTGGAGGGAATTTTCTGACACATTTTTTCACCAAAATTTGTAACAATGTTTCCGATCCACACGAGGGCTAAATGTGCACAAATTTCATGAGTAAACAGAAATTTATCAACATACCTTCATAAGTCAACTGATTTTAATTTGTATTACAGTTGTCAAGTAATATCCTTAGAAAATAGCCCCACTGCGTCTGGGTGTCCAATAACCGAGCAGTCATGCTTAGCTAGGTAGAAAGAATATGTCCAGGCCATTTCCCTAACTGGACACTTCCCCCCCAAACCATTTCCCCCCCAGTCACTTCCCCCCCAAAAAACCATTTCCCCCCCAAAATTTTGAGTCACTTCCCCCCCTGTTTTGCCATTTCCCCCCCTAAAAAAAATATGATATTCTATGGTACACATATGCATACCCAGCATTACTTGTCAAATAATATGAACCTTTAACTTATTGTATAACAAATAATAAACATGTTGTGAGGCAATTTGTTTTCAAAGGTAAAGTCTACTAATGTTCAGTGATTAATCCCACTGATTACAAGAAGTTCTCCTGTAGAGAGAACAAATAATGCTTTATTTGCTTGTCTGTGCAAGACAATTGATCAATGATCAGACATTTGCAGATTAGCACCCACCAACACCAACATTAACGGTTTTCGGAGGTTGAACACAAGAGCCAATGGTGTCCATCTGCCGTTCTACATCCTCGTCCCTCTCCTCCATGCCGAGGCATCCCAGCTACCCCTACAGATCCTCCTTGTTGGTGAAAAGAAACTTTGTCACTATCAGCGGCTGTCCACTAGCTAAATAATATATAGCCCTCACGAGCATACTCGTGGGGGCTATATATTATTTAGCTACTGTCCACAAGATCAAAACAGGCCAAGCTCTTCGAGCTGTGGGCAGCCTACAGGGTAGTCCAATATAATGTGACTGGAATACGTCCTCCTTTAATATGTTGTTGTCT
Source organism: Hanleya hanleyi (assembly GCA_036873755.1). Lineage (NCBI taxonomy): Eukaryota > Metazoa > Mollusca > Polyplacophora > Lepidopleurida > Hanleyidae > Hanleya > Hanleya hanleyi. Next base: position 13,348 of record JAVTVY010007097.1, read on the forward strand.
ATCATGTCCGTATCACAGTCACATAGGCTGCCATCTTGTTTCAAGAGGCAGGGCTTCGGACCTCGGAAATTGTCAAATTGTGACGCAATAATTAATTGACAGGATTACTGACCGGTTTGAATGTATCCGTGCAGCTTAGATTCACAAAATGGCACATTCCAGGCATCTATCGATCTCTCATTAAGCCATAGGCAGCTAAATCTTGTCCGATCAGCGTAAAAAAATTAGACGGCCTTCACTTTGGCACATGAAGGGAAGTGACGTAGGCACACACCGACACGTGTGAACGAATCATGTGATACTCTGAGATACGGGGTCTTCTCAAATTATCTGACTAACGTACAAGTTTTGTGGTCGCTTTTTGGTAATTTTTTAAAGGTCCCTTTCTGTACACTCGCGTTTGTGTACACCAGGTGACACGAGGGATCGTGCGATTACTTCCCATAATGCTTTAGTGTAAAGCCATATACGCCATTTTTGGACGGATTTTCGGTGCTCTGGAACATGTGGCAGTTTGTTGTCTCCGTGGAACTTTACGTAGAGTGGCTCAGATGTGTGGGTGGTGTTATTTTGTGCCTTGAAACACGAGCAATTCATTTATACTGGTGAGTGTGCTTGTCAGTTCTTTATTTTCTCAAAATCTCCTATTTTTCAATGGTCGTTCTGGAGGAAGATTTCTGCACCTGCACTTGACTTCGTTATCAATGGGACTGTACAGCCCAATCGAACATCCGAATAATAAAAGAAAGGCTGTCAGTCACTCATTGTATTGGACTACCTACAGGGATGAAGACGTGACCCTGAGTCAGCTACTATGACAATGTGCTAAGGTCAACGCTCCCACCACTGGTCCCCACCGATCAACTTGAACCAGTATTAACGTATTAACAATGTCTCCTTGATCAGTGCTGGTGTCATGGTGCTATACCTTATGATTATATTTGTTATACAATAAATTGAAGGTGCATATTATGATTCAACAACTGTGTGTCTTCTTCTTTTGTATTCCCCCTGAGAACACTGCCAAACTACTCGACACTAATGTCGAGTATGCATATGTGTACCATAGAATATCATATTTTTTTAGGGGGGGAAATGGCAAAACTGGGGGGGAAGTGACTCAAAATTTTGGGGGGGAAATGTCTTTTTCGGGGGGGAAATGTCGGGGGGGAAATGGTTTGGGGGGGAAGTGTCTTGTATTCGACATTTTTCCCACTGGATTGTGGAAATTTTCTCCCAGTGACTGGACATTTTCCACTTTGAACGTTTTCTCCACCTATAGTTTTGCGAGTTCGGGAAATTTGGCAAATAAATTTTGACAAAAATTGTTCAGTGCCCCAAAGAAATACAGTCTTGTGAATGAAAAACAATGAACCTTGTATCATGCATGGTTCACCTTTCGACACTACGCAATATCGCACATATTTTCGATCATTCTTCAGTAAACAGGTATTCAAACATCATTCTATAGGAAATAAACGAACGGAAGAATATATCACAATATGTATCAACATCGATCGGACTCACCATGTTCAATTTTCTTATATTACCAATATTTTTGATCACAGTCTTTTCCCACGAGTTTCTATGACCGGAAGTAAGATTCTACGCATGCGCAATGCATCATTTTAGCAAGTGCTCGATTTGGTGATTTCTCAATTTGACTTGGTGATTTCTCAATATTCTGGGTATCAAGAAAGATGACACCATTAGGTATTATGTGCAAAATACCTTGCGAAACTTTAGGTACATTAAGGGCTTGTGACCTTGCCCCAACTGGGAGTGGAACATAAAATGATTGCTTAGGGTCATTCACCTGAGCGGACTTTCACACATTTGCTGATGATACACACATTGGAACTCGAAGGCGTGTTTCTCTGTGATTACAAATGTGCGAATATATTAGTTTTGAGATCGAAAAGTATAAAGTTTTTTTAATTTAAATGGTTGTCTATTTTCTCAAAATGAGCTAAAACTTTCAAGTGCTACTGCTTATTTTTCGAAAAGTTTCGAATTTTCCATTAAATTGTTTACCGGGGATTTCATAAAAGTTTACGTTTGTGGTAGATGTGATGTTTACAAACACGCCATGTTTCTCTGGCAAGTTTTAAGTGGGAACAGTTTTGTTGTGTCCGATGTTGCAAACTTGCAAGTTAACTTCGACTTCTCTGATTAGGCGATGGACTTTCAAACAGCCACTCAGCCTGAGAATCATAGAAACATACCAAATGAAATAAACATATTATTAGAAGTTGGCAACTTAGATGCAAAGTTAACTTACATGTGATGTTTTGATTCAGTCTAGGCCTGTAATTTCTTCTCACGGAAAGATATCTTGGTAAACTAATATGAAATCCTCTTTAACTTTTTTGCTGAATAGAACAACTCAACAAAATATCGGTGACTCATTTTTCAAAATTTGTCCCTGATGTGGATGTATGGGTTCTTTTTTTTTCAATTCAACAAACTTGGATAAAATGTGATGGTCGCACTTTGAACGTTAACATCTCAGCAACCATTAAGAACACCCAGGCACCTCTTTTTCACATGGTCCTGTATTGTAGTCAGGAAAAACTTGAGCACATTTGGTACCGTTGCCAGGGTGACTGGTTGTTTATTTAACTGATTTAGGCTTTGAGAGGAAGAGCAGAAGAAAAGAGTCCTCAAGTTATTCAGCTACTGCAGATAGTTTGGTCAACTATTTTTGCTAGATTTTGTTTCACCTGGTCTATATTAGTGAAGTTAAATATTTTCTGCTGTTCATATATCATTTTCACAGAGATTTCCTGCTTTAGAGCATGAATACAAAATGGATACTATTCAGAGGTTGACTTAGAGTGTTTTCCTGAAAGGATGTCATAAATCACTGGTTGATAAAAACTTTATTTAGAACACTTAACAAATACAGAAGAAAATAGTTTAAGGCAGACTTATCATATGTTTGCCATGTTGGCAAGAAATTCTAATTTTGTAGGCTTCCATTCTTGCAGAAATTATACACACGGTATGTAACTTTTGAACTATCACACAAACATCCCCTCCACCAGACCCTCTATACCATTTAGAGCAAAGTCACATGCATGACACATGTATGCATGACCTAGGTCAATGGCTTGGTTCACTTAGCTGATAGGGTTACTTGATAGGGTCAAACTTCAAACTTTAGATAGCATGCAGAGCTCTACATGTACAAGTCTGCATACAACCATTTTCAGAATTTGTAACCTTCCAAACTTGGGGTGTACCTAGTACCTCATTGAGAGAAATGTGTGAGACTACAAATTGTATAGCACTTCGCCATGGGGACTAGCCCCGTTTCAGTGCCTAAGGCTCTAGTTTCTTCACCTAGTTCAGAATAGGCCTAACCAAATGCCAAATTTTGAAGCTCTTCTATGATGAATAGTTTTCCAGAAATAAATGGTTCTGCTTATGAAACTGGAGAAATAAATTACCATAAATTATGGAATTAAAGCAATCAGATTAGGGGTTATGAACTGATATTTATGAACCCTGCCATGTCAACTGCCAACTACTCTCCTGAATTCCATTTTCATGGCAAGGGGGTGTCTTGATCAGAGGTATGTCATGTCAAAACTAAACAAGGCAATCTGTTTTTTGCACATTATTGAGCCTGATTATGCAGTGATGACCCATTTAACTGATCAATCAGCTACTGGTTCATATATTCTAACTTTGCCATATATTTCAACCCATTCGAAAATTTTGAACTGGTGATTGCTGGCATATTTTCATGTAATATTGATGTCATTTATCATCAGTTCAAGGTATCTCCTCAGTTAAAAGATAGGGCAATGTGAAATCATATGAACCAGTAACTGATCAGCTGAAGTCTTTGGTCACTGCATGGATAGGCTCTTCTTTGTTCTCTCAATAATGTGCAAAAGGCAGATTGTAAGAGGATTTAGGTGAACAACAGACTGCTCTCATGTTTACTTTAGCTGAGAAACACTGGTGAGAATGAGCAACATACAGCTTACTCTTTTGGCAAACCCTGTATTTGATAAATATATCATACACCCAAATCCCCGTATGCAAATTATACACTAGGAGTTATGTGATATGGTAGAGTGACCTGCCAAACAAACATTCAAAAAGTGTATTTAACGCTCATTTAGGACTGGGAACGTTTGAAGCATGAATAACATAAAAGACATACCATAGGTTTATCTACAAATTACAGAGACCACAGTGCCAGTTAGGCTCTGGTTATGTTAAAATGTATTGTCTGTATTTTCAGAAAGTGCCTCATCCTTGACACTGGTGGCATTTCTGTGGGGAGCAACGAATCCACTGATAAAGCGAGGTAGCCGTGGGATAGAGAATATACAAAGAGATAACCCTGTCTTCCAATTCTTGTGTGAACTGAAGTTTCTCCTATTCAACTGGAAGGTTTGTTATGCTAGTAACAGTAATGTATCCAGTTTTCGAGAAAATATAGTGCATTTACGTAACATCACAGGTCTTGTATTGCTTTTCCACATTGAGAATCCTTCTCCTCTCAGGACTCCCGCAAAAAATTCTCAGGAATTATCCAGATTTCTCAATCTGTATAGAAATGATGGCTTTGGATTCCCATAGAGTTAGATTGTAAGAATCTGTTTGAATTCCTGTAAATTTTGACAAAGTTCTAGGCCTTCATCAAAACCTGACACCACCTCCAAAATAAATATATTTTGATCAGTGTAATATGGGTTTTTCTTTATTTCTTCTTGATTTTATGCAGTGGTAAAATTGGGATAGTCATGACGAGTCTTACGTATGCAGGCCATGTGCAAAGTGATTGACAGGCATTCTACCACCAAATTTACAAGATGTCTGATCAGTATCCGCTACCTCTTTTCAAGCCCTGGTAAATTGGTGATCTCCACTTATTGTGATTATATTGGTGATGTTATCTCCCCTGATTGTGTCATAATCATCCCCATGATATTGTGACTTGTTGAAGGTATGAATATGTTTAATGTAGAGATTTGTGGTCAAGTTATCCCCCCTGATTGTGACTTGTTGAAGTTATCTCCCCTTATCATTACTGATTCTGACTGCTGTGCACTACCTGTCTGATTCAATCATGTTTCTTTCAGTATGTGATACCATTTCTAACCAATCAGTGTGGTTCCCTGGTCTACTATTATACTCTAGCCACAGCAGGTAAGATATCATGATGAGAATTCCGGTATTGCTCACCTTCATTTTTAAGAATATTGATATTTTAATGTGATTCCTCCAGTGATGGAGTATTATAGAAACAACTAGGCATTTTTAAAACACTTTATATCTGTTGATTGGCCCATTCAAATTTTCATATGAAAATATGGCATTCCCATTGGCTTGTGGAGATAAATCGAAGAAAAGGGGACAGAGAGTATTACGTATGCAGCGAGGGGGGTTTAAAAATCAGAATTTTTTTCTGTGTATGCTGGGTTAAATTTTGCATATGGGAGGCGGGGTCAAAAAGTCAATTTTTTTGCATATATAATACTTGAATGGCCCCAAATCCAACCAATCACAGAGGTTCGTTGATATATTCCAATGATCCAGTGCTTGTATTATATTGTAGCTAGTGGGAATTTCTCTTAAAGATTGTACCAAATGGTCCCACACCCCCCATTCTTGTTTGATGCTAAATTGTTGATATTTAACAACTGTTTACTGTGGTCGAAGTTTAAAAAAAATAAACTCAAATGCCATGCTCTGCCTGTTTGGCAATGGCAAAGGCCGTGACCTGCTGACCCATGACATCGGAGTCTGATTACGATCGCTCGTGTGAGCAGTTGTAGCGAATGTTCTATGTGCATTTTCAATTTTGACGCCAACAGCGTCACAGTGCTAAAATGTAACGCCTTTGTTGACATCATGATTATGTCATCATACCCAATTGTTGTGCAGCATACATCACAATAAGACTTCCACACAACCGACTATTCAATATTTAATTATACCATGTGGTCATAATCAGACTCTGTTGTCAAAGGTCAAAGGTTGCGACTTCAATACGTTTTTCACTACATGTAATTTATTTTGCAAAAATAAAAAAAAAAACCAGGTTGATGTCATTTTTCACAGAATAAAATATCAACTTGCTCTTTACACAGCTTCTGTGTTTGTTTTCATGGAAAGGGTGCAGGAGATATTCGGTAGAACCCTTAAGCTCAGTTGGTAGAGATTTGTAAGTGAGAAGTATCCTGAGGACTCTCCAACCCTGAATTCTTAACACACATATGTTTGTCAACTTCTTGCTGCAACATTTGAGGTTCTTGATGTAGCCCCTGATTGGAGCGACATGGTTTAATCCCAGATTATGGACAGTAATCAATTATTGCATTTTTTCAAACAGAGATGTCACTGGCTGTTCCCATTGCCAACTCACTGGCCTTTGTCTTTACCACCCTGTCGGGGAGATTGCTTGGGGAGAAAATACAAAGATGGGGTAAGAATGTATAGAACGATTCGTCCAGCATACAATATATACCATCATTAATCTATAACAGTAGTTTCCCTAATAATTATCGCCTGCCCGGACCTCGGTCAAAGGTCAATGCCACAATGTCCCAAAATCAGGAAATCTTTTAAAATCACATTTTTTTTAGAAGTCGATACATAAGGGGACTTACTGTGTCATATACTGATAGTGTGGTTAGTGGTTTGATCAAAGTATAGATACAGGCTATACCAGGTATCTGAAGAATTATGCATCTATCCATGTGAAATTGTCAAAAATTCCTTCCCATAAGGTAGTTTTACAGCTTTGTAGCATAACTGTTTTTCATTCATATTGCCTTCCTGTTCAGTTGTTACACAGTTCACTGTAGATCATGTTGTCTCCTCAGACAGGAGTCTGTTCTCCGCCACTTTTAGCTGCATTTACCCTTTGATCGATCAATTCAACAAAGGGCATCCCAAGACCTCTGATCAAAGAAAGGGCATAACAATATATCTTGACCAATCAAATGTACAGAAAGTTCATCCCAATACACCTTGACCAGTTAACCTTAAGAAAGGGCATCCCACGACCTCTTCATCAACTAAACATAAAAAAGGGCTTCAGAGTATCATCCCAAGCATGTTTGGCATGACCAGTGCCCATAGTATCATGGAGTGTCCAAGTAAATCCATCTATCTATCTCAAGACCTTGAGACCAATCAGACTTAACAAAGGACATCCCAGAAGGGCATCTTGAGACCTCTTGGCCATTCAAACCGTAAAAAAGGGGATTACAATCTGCTCAGTGTAAAACAGCTGTTTTCAAGCTCAGTGGAATCTGACTGCTGGGAAATGCTTACAAATCTTGGTTGCCCATGTGATTATCCCAGTTCATGGCCACATGCACTGTGGTGAAGTTCAAAATGATGTTTTTAAAACTACAGTTCAGAGTATGTGCACAAACTCGAGATAAATCATCAACCACTGAGAACCCTATTTTCTTCTCTAATATTACATGTAATGGAAAGGTCTGTCCATCCCTCCGTTCATGCTACTGGGTAATAATTTAAATGAGCCATGCGGGTTTGATATGAAAACTTGTGACTGTAGTGGGTAAGAAATGTGTTGGGGAATGGGTTGGGGGTAGTGTGTTAGTGTAATTGGAAAGCTCAGATGCGAAGGTCAATAGATGCATTTTGAAGCACACTACATCTTGTTATATCTTGCATGATTTTATTTCATATTTTGTTTTCCATACAGAAACCTATGTTGGAATGTCACTGGTTATTATGGGTGTGATGATGTGTGTCACAGCGAAACTGTAACGTGAAACATAAATGGAAGGACGGAGACGATGGCGGCATACTCAGACAACAGATACCACCACAGTGACAGAATAAATGGCAACACTATTTGCAACAACAAGTGGGAAGACTATACCAGACAGCACATGGCAGAAACTGTGATACATCGTACAGCAATAGTGCTTTAGCCAGCAGATGTAATGGCCGTGGGTGTGTGAGACAGCAGACTAACATGGTGGAAGAAAACAGATGGCAACACTGTCAGACAGCAGATGGCAACATGGTTAGACAGCAGATGACAACACTGTTTGAAACAGCAGATGGCAGCACTATGAGAGACAGCAGATGGCAACAGTGTGACAGACAACAGATAGCCAAACTGTGTGAGACAGCAGATGAAAACACTGTCTGAGATAGCATATGGCAACACTGTGCGAGACAGCTCATAGCAACACTATGAGAGCAGATGGAAACAGTTACTATGAGTGCTGATGACAATAATGGTTTATTCAACAGTTGATGATCATGTGAAAAAACAAATGGTAACACTGAGACCACAGATGGCAACAATGTGAGACAGCAGATCACTACACTATGGGAGGAGATGAAATTACTGCTTCATCCAGCAGATTATAACAAATGACAACACTAGACAGCAGATGACATAGTGTGGGACAGCAAATGGCAGCACATGGCAAGACAGCAGATTGCAACTCTTTCTGAGCCACCAGACAGCAATGATGTAAGAGACAGTGAATGACACATCATTCGTACGACATTTCCTTCCAAAAAGGTGGATCGGTGGCCCAGGAGTAAGTTGTGTCCTGATCAAGTGTCAGATCCGACATTCAGTAGTCAGACATCGTTCTTAAAGAAGTTCTGTGTCAATGTTGATTGACCTAAAACCAACAGGCATAAAATGGTGCAGACATATTATGTTTCTGTATTAGGCTGTTATGCAATGCTGATTCTTATCCTTTATGACTTTATGATTATTAATTTTCTGTTATTTTAAAGGTCTCTTGTCCTATGTACATATGTATTATGTGTCCATCCATGTTGTATGTCAGGACATTCTGGAAGAGCAGGCTTGGCAAGAAGGAGCATACCTGGTGAAATATTGGTCAAATGAATAATAAGTTGATCATGTGCATTATAATTTTTCTCAAAGCAATAAAATCTGTCTTCAAACTGCCTTGTCTCTTCATGACTCTTTGTTTTAAAGTAACTTCATGTTGCACCTATGTAGCTTATTCACTTCTACGGTGTGGATGAGTAGCATGTTTCAGGTTTTGCTGTTAAGTCGTAAGCTGAAAATCTGATCAAGACCATGTGCAGTCTATCCTAGTATGCACCAATGAATATCTGAGATTGCTCTCAAAACAGAGGGAGTATTCCTGGTAAAATTGGTCAAACAAAATTACAGCAAAACACCAGATGGTTCAGTTAAATATTTTACATAATTAACCAACCAAAAAATAGAAATAGCTACAAAAAAATTGGTAAAATATGTCACAAATTTTAGGCTTACTACAATACCATAAAAAAAGTGTGTCAGGCAGCTTAAATGATCCTAAATCTTCATACACAGTCCATTAAATGTCCAATTCAGTCTGCTTTCTCGAATGTTGTTGCACAACTCCTCCCAGTTCCTTTGTCCAGACCTGTTGTTCACACCTGTTATTTCAATCCTTATGAAATCCACACATTTCTCTCTCCACAAAGCAGCCCAGCAACAATCGACATTCAAGTCCAATTTCTGTAACTTGAACAGAGGAACAGCGCTATGGGAATCTCCCAGCAATGACGACTTCACAGTGAAATTACACAAGTCTCCAACAAGGGACAATAACCAGCACTTCTGTGCTCCAATAACTAGACAATATCTCTCTATATCCCTGATCACATTAGCACTTGCTAGTGTTTTTTTGTGTAAATTGGAACCTTTCAGAGTTGTATGCCAAAAATAGAATACACAGAGAATGAGGTCAGTGCAGAATGAGGTCATTGTCAAAGTCAAACAGAGTACTTTATTCACACAACATAACAAAACAATTTACAACTGAGGAAGCAAGAGTGCCAAAGTACAGCATCGTAACACCTCCCCTCTTAATGAAAATAAAAAAAAATTCATTACTCTTGCTGGTAGGCGGTTAGTGAAAGTATTTTACATTTCAGTTATACTCTAAACAATGCATCAGCAATTATATTATTTCTACCAGCAACGTGTACAATTTTCAAGGGATTGGCTGTAACATCAGACTCCTGCGAACAATCTTTGACTCTTGGTTTTAAATTTCTTTAAGAGCAGCAATGGTGTGTGATTAATTTAGTATATACAATTACATCACCAGAGCTGGTCATTATGTACACGTTAAAATGTTGCAAAGCCAATACAAGCCCTAACATATCCTTTTCAGTGGTGGAATATGCCCGTTGGTGTTTATTGAGTTTCTTGGATTAATAATTTACAGGTTTGTTTACCCCAGCTTCATCCTCTTGAAGCAATACAGCTCATAACCCTACGTCGCTAGCATTTTTTGTTGCTACCTTGAATGGTTTAGGAAAACTTGGAGCTGCTATGGGTTCATTATGGCTACATTATGAGTTTTTCAAAGGCAGTCTGACAGGACTTTGTCCAAACAAATGTGACAGTCTGTTTCAGAAGATTGGTCAGAGGTGTTCCAAGGTCACTGAAATTCTCTACAAACTTCCAGTAGAAACCACTAATTCCCAGAAATCTAAGTAACCCATTTTAGAACTGGGAACAGGGAAGTTCACAATGGTTTTGACCTTAGCTTCACGTGGTAGTACTTGACCTTGACCCATCACGTGACCGAGATAGGTGGATTGTGTCTGAGCAAACTTCTGCAGTTTCTGCAGTTTGATAACAAGGTTTACGTTGGCAAGTCCGTCAAATAACTGCTTAAGATGTTTAAGATGGTCATCCCAGGTGTCACTATACACCAATACATCATCAATGTAAGCAACACAATCCTCCGATCCAGTGGGGTTCGCAGCTGCAAAAAATAGGACCCTACCCATGGGGTTCCGGTGTGTGATAAGGAATAGGACCCAACATTGTGATATGACAGATATAGTTGAAAGTGACGTTAAATCATATTCACTTGATCACTCCCTCCAATCCGGTTATGACCCGATTAATTCAGAGTTGAAAGCTGACCGGAGCATTTTTCATCCCAAGGAGCACGCCCTTTCACTGGTATAAATCATTCGGTGTTACAAACGCAGATATTACTTTAGTCCTGTCAGACAAAGTACCTGCCAGTAGCCTGTTAGCAAATCTACCTTGGTAACATAGGCAGCCGGACCGAACCTATCAATACAGTCTTCGATTCTAGGAATCACATAGGACTCAGTGCGTGTCACAGCGTTTAACTCTTGATAATCCATACAGAGCCTTTGTGAACCAACCTATGAGTACAGGTGAGCTCCAGGTACTCTGGCTTGGCTCAATAATAAGCTTTATCATGTATTTAATCTCTAATCGTAACTTTTCAGGATTAAGCTTGTATGGATGTTGTTTACTACATCGCATATAGGGGAAGTGGGAAGACGTGCCGACATACTGACAGTCACATGACTTCACAGTATAATCTTCTGGTTAACCTATTCTAAAGCACATACATGTACCAAGAATCTAACGATTCGTGATATATGTTGTATCTCGGGTACGCTTTTATTGTACCTGATCATGTGGCAACTTGGATGACATGACCACACGGCCCCTAGCAACGGCATATTAGCGGTATTAGATACAAATCTGGAGAGCTATGATGGAAATGACTATCTATTGTCAAGGTTCTCTAGAAATCTGAGTTTGAAAGTTGTGGTGCCAATGATCCCATGTCGGACTGTTCTAAGTCTGTACTATCAGGTTCTTCAGTAAGGTTTGAGTCACTGTCTTCCTGACAAACTACATTAACTACCCCTACTGATAAACCTGGTTCCCGTTCATGGTATTCCTTGTTAATGTGATATACCCTTTGGGTTTTCGTCCGATCTGGAGTACTCACTACATAGTTGATTTAAGAAAGTTTCTTCTCTGTGCGGTATGGCCCACTGAACTTGCCAGTTTCTGCAATAATGTTTTATGACGTTGATTAAAATCGCCACATTTAACACAGGATCTAGCAAATGCTACTAGGCGAGATATGTATACGCCATATGCATGCCCCTCTGGTATATTACTGACCAGATAGGGATAATTTACTATGTCGAAATTGTAGTCATCTCTTTTGTCGTAAAGTCGACAAGAGAGAAGGCCCGCTTCATTTTTATAGACTAGATGTTCCGCTAGGGCCATCAGTAGTTTACTTAAAATCCAGTGAAGGTGGATGTATATCCTTCACTGTGTCATTTTTATAGCGATTATCCACAGCAAGAAGATCGTTTATATAGCGTTTGGTGAATGAGAAGGAATGGGCTTTGAAATAAACTGTTTGAAAGCGTCTGCATATAATCGTATTCATGAGATAATAGATATAGGTCAGCCAAAAGGGGTACACAATTGGTACCCTTTGGAATATCTATATGCTGTTGATATATTGTATTGCCACATTTCACATAGATATTATTAAATTCGGGCAACTCTATATACAAGGACAAATCTGATGAATGATATCCCTTGTATGTAGTAGAGATAAAGAATGTTTTATGGCTTCTGACAATATATTGGCGATTAGTTTTCTTGAACACCGATACTATTGATGAACTAAGACGGACAGTGAGTTCCTGAAGAGGGATTGTAGTATAGAGAGTCGAGAAATCCCATGTGGGTTCATGTCTGTACGGTATGTGACCTTTAGCATCAAATTCTTCCGTAACATTTTGAGTTTTTCGATATCCACATGCATTCAATGCCAGAGTTCTCAGAAATAGTGACGCAATACCTTTCCCAAATGCTTTTACCTCCTGAAGGGCCCTCGTCAATAGGGTTGAAAGAAGCTTGGTGGTGCAGCATCCAGAACCAGCAATGAATCTAGCTTTGTATGGTGATTTATGCATTTTGGGAGTCCAGTACACTTTCGGTATATCGTTATGAGTGGCTGGAAGACAAACACCTCCGTTTTGTGGTTGTTAAATAAATCTTCCAGAGTAAATGCTGTTTGGGAGTAAGTAGACGTACTCGGTGATGGTGTGCTTATACTCAATTCCTTAACCATCACTTGTTAATAGTTATATTTACATATGAATGTTATATGTACAGCATCATAATTCGTATGGCATCATACATTCGTACAGCATTAAAAGTACAGCATCATAATTCGAAATCTCCTAAGAGGATATGTGATGTTTACATATAAAAAATTTCCATGTGTGTGTGACCGTAATGAAACCAATTTTCTGTTTGATCCCAAATTTGTCAAATTATATGAACATACAGAAATATCAGCCTCGAAAAAAATTGCCACCTTCAGTTGTATATTTATGATTGATGAAACTGTGCTCCCTGGCCAATTTTGAATTTTTTAGATATTTATAGGGAGGAGTTCTCTGGTACATCAAACCAAAATAATATTTTCACACAATCTGTTAGGAAGTTTCATTATTTAAAAGAGCCAACTACGATTTTGTTTGAAGTGTCGAAGTTTTGGATCGAAAGAAACTTCAGCGTCATTACCATCCTACACAGAGGAGATTTTCGTAATTAAACGTCACATCCTTTAAACCAGAAAGAAAATATGTCATAATTTGGAAATCATACACTCTGTCTATGAGCCCCATTGATGTAACTAGATCTTTACATATTCCGAAGGGAATGCAGGGAAATTCGTAGACATAGGAATGTGGGCTTTTATGTTGAAAGCAGTGTGTCTGACCACTCATAAATCTAGTGTCTCCTCTTCGGCATTTGAAAAAGGAACAGGATTTGAAATTATTATTTTTTTCATATATATTTTTTTTTGATATATTGGTAGTAGTCATACGAGAACTGATATAACATATCGTCTATCAAGAGAGGTGCATAATTGGTACCTATCGGAACCTCTTTGCTGATGGTAGTTCTGACAACTTCCAGAGAGTTATTGGTAACAATTTCAATCAAGCCCATGAATGAAGGATCATCGTATGAATGATCTACCATATATGTAAAACCGGACAAGGTTTTATGGACATCAGTTTTCTGAAGAACCACACACGATTTATACGCGATGATTGAATAGACATATGTGGACCAAAAGGCGGCTCTGGTTCTGGTTGACCTTCATTTGTTGACACCTGTCCGTCTGTGAAGTTGTGTAAGCTGTGCGATATCTCCAGTTCCAGGTGATGGATTGGTGCCAAACTTGGGGTACACCTAATCCATGGGTACAAAGAGGAGCCCTATTACATTTCGAGGTCAAAGGTCGAGGTTACAGCACCCCAACACTGAATATAGTTTGATTACATTCTCAGTTTGTATTGTTCAGAGTTGTCTCCCGTATGCAGCAATTCTCCTGTCGAGTTACCTCCCCTGTTTGACAAAACAATTACATTCAGTTAAGAGGGTGACATATGCAACTGTACCTTTTTTCATAGAATTACAAATGATCTGATTACTAAATAGGCAATATAGTTGGTGGCCAATATCATATACCAAAATGTTCCCCAAACCTTGCTGAATGTGAACATGACACCCCTTTGAACAAACAATGTAAATTGAAGAATATAATTACAGAAACAAAGCGTCTCGGCACTGCCAGCAGAAGTCAATAAAGAATAAACACACACTCTTGAAAGATGGTCCTAAAAATTGTATGAAATCACTGCTACAACAAAGACTATGGCAGAAAAGAAAATTCCATCGGAAAGCATTTTTAAAAGATTTTTTTTATCATTTACTGTGTCAAAATAATTGTCCGAGGCAATGATAATTCATGTCCGCCCATTTGAAGGACAGTCCAAAGCTGTGTATAGCTGTCCAAGACAGACCTATGTGTCACATTCCTGTCATCAACCTGTGTTAGTTTGTAAAAGCTAATACATCTAAACCAGTTTGTGCAGTCAGTGAGGGAAATGGCCTGGATTCTTTCTATTCAATCCCCAACTGCCTATTGTGGTCCATTGATTCCATTGGTGTGATTGTGCCTGGTTCTATAAGAAGCTGCATAATTAATTGCCAATTGACACATATCTGTGACTTGATCCACATGTCGGATACACAAATTTCTAGACTAAGACAATCACTGAAGAAGTAAAAAAAAATAAAAAATACTTCCCAAATCATTTTTCATATCTAACATAGTCTTTGTTGTAGAACATACTATACAGAATTTTCTTAACTGCTTTTCAATATTGTGTGTTTAATATTTATATACTTCTGCTGGCAGTCCCAGGAATCATTGTTTTTGCAATTATATTCTCCAATGTACATTGTTTGTTCAAAGAGGTGTCGTTTTCACATTCAGCAAGGTTTGGGGAACATTTTGGTATATGATATTGGCCACCAACTGTATTGCCTATTTAGTAATCTAATCACTTGTGATTCTATGAAGAAAGGTATAGTTGCATATGTCACCCCCTTAAACTGTTGTGAAATAAAACCATGCATTTACTAATTTAACTGGGATAGTCTACATATCTTTATTAACTCCAGAACAAACTTTGATATTTGTACCTATTAAAGTGATCGTAAACCCTCAAGTAAAGTTTCCATCAAATGAAGGACCATTGGAAACAGTGTCCGAAAATATTTATTGTATTTTTTTACGATTTTATTACACAGAGTAAACTGCAAATAAGGAATGCTATTCTATGGTGGTCTGTTGCAATCATATTTAGGTCCAGTGACGTCACACTGCCTTAATACATATATTTCAAACTGTGTATGCACTTTCCAATGCTTGATTCAAGCTTAAGGTGTGTATAATTTGAGTTTCAACACAGACTCACTGTTCCAATGTGCATGTTTCACCAAAATCTGGGAGATGGTAACTCATAAGTGTCATGTCAATTTGCATATTCACTTAAATTTCCCGGATTTTGGTGAAACATGCACATTTGAACAGTGAGTCTGTGTGAAACTCAAATTATACACACCTTAAGCTTGAATCAAGCATTGGAAAATGCATACACAGTTTGAAATATATGTATTAAGGCAGTGTGACGTCACTGGACCTAAATATGATTGCAACAGACTACCATAGAATAACATTCCTTATTTGCAGTTTACTCTGTGTAATAAAATCGTAAAAAAAATACAATAAATATTTTCGGACACTGTTTCCAATGGTCCTTCATTTGATGGAAACTTTACTTGAGGGTTTACGATCACTTTAAGGTTTGCTTCACTTTTTTTCTTCCTTCGTGAAAAATGTTCTCGCGTGAAAGGAATCTTTAAAAAATAAAATAAATATTTTCTTGTGTTGCCTGACCATAGTCGATTCCAGTGTGGGAAATGTGAGCTCTCGACTCTTCTTTTGAGGTCAAAAGGTCTGACAAGGTCATGGTCACCTAGTCCAGAAACGTGGATAAAATAGGTTGTGTTGTTATTATCATAACTCCAGTTCAGCGGTGTGGATTATGATCAAAGGAGATGGAAAATGGTAAGGCGGGGTTTTTGCCCACAGCCAGCCGACCCATAGGGATGGATCGTACATTTCTTGTCGCCATCTGTCAATCACAATACAATGTACAACTTGTCGTCGGCGTCAACTGCCAATCAACGGACAAAACATTACGAAGAAAATAGCCATATGTTCCGTACCACGGCGTTATTATTTCATCACGTTGCAGTCGATTTTACATGCACATATTGGAGAATAAATACACAATTTAGGTGAATATATTGCCGTTGTAACGGGTAGCTACTGATCGTTCTATTTCAACGTTTGACTAGCCCGTAATGTCCACACGGTATCGTGTCATCGGTAAACAATATTTATTTTACTTTTAATTGGTTTATAATGATAGCCTAAAATTTTATTTCAGATATACTGAATGCAATTTTTTATTTACAAAAATGAGAATGATTGAAATAACTTGTTGACGTCACACATGTTGCCCTCCTGGGATTCGAACTCGGTAAAAGTAAATTTCGAGGCGTTTGTGATCCAACGTGCTACACCACACATACGAACAACTTTAACAGGCTATTTTGTCACTTTAATCTACTTACGAAAACTTCAAACGTTATGATTCATAACCTTTCATTTTTTAGTATGAAGGACTCCTTGGACCAAAAAGATCTTCTAGCAGTGGGAATATAATGTTGCCGCACAACACCAGGCTAGAAGGTGTTCTGGTCCAAGGGGTCCTTCGCCTCTCAATGCGTGTCTGAACGACTCGATTTCGACTCCTTTTTTCACGAAATAGCACAAGCTGTGGATTTCAGTTTCATGTCATAACTATAATCATAAGGCAATCGCACTCAAACTTTCACATATTGTGTACTAATATTTTCTCTTGCCGTTACATTAAAACACAATTATTTTTAGGACATTTTATTTTTTCGATTTCAACAAAACATTCGTCATTTTGTCTCTGTGATATTGGTACTAAACTTCTGATCCTAATCTTACTCAGTGAATATGGAATAAAATTTGTGATGTTACCAATGTTTTGTCCATTACAATATCCTCATGTGTGATTGCTTTTCCATCACATCTGTTCAGTTTTGTTAAGGTGTGCGCGGATGTACATCGAAGCTCATATGGCTCTTGTTGGAATTTGCAGCCCCTAGACGTCGAACTCATTATATGTCGCCGTCACAGTCGCCTGTAGATCAGACGCTGCCTGCAGATGAGGCATCGGATTCCGACACGGAGGTTGTCTCGCCAACCAGTGTCTAGTCTTGTTCATTAAAGAATTTTCGCCTCCATAATAAAAAGACACATTCCATATAACAGCATTAAAAACACAACCACAGCATACAAAAACATAGACTAGTTTCCTGCAAGAGAGAAGCGGTAAACAGTTTTCAATGATGCCGGTGTAGAGACTAAGAATATCCGGTCGCTAAGAGTGCCCGGACCCTGTCTTCTAACCCAGGTAGGACACTTTCCTCCGCATAGGGAACAAGTGTCCGTCCTTGGTTGCAATAGAAAAGGAGATGAAAAGAAACAACAATCACCAGGACATTCTTATCTATCACACCGGCAGGACATGATGTTCCAATAATATCAAATCGGTATTGCTGATCAGTGTTGTTAATCCATATGACTTGCTCACTCGTTGTAAAATCGTTATCTGGAGAAAGATGTATCTCAGTCACGCTTTGATTGTGGCTGTTCAGATGAACATCATGAGAATCTTGAAGAACATGGATTCATACGACCCCTAGCCCCGGGTTAAGCGGAATAAGACACAATTTATTAAATGTAGCGCCATAGGTCTTGCACGCTACGGTCGTATTTTGCTATGAGCATGCTATAAACTGTGAAAGCCCGTCTAGAAGAATCCTTTGGTGACCCGAACCCTTTCAGAATCAGGGGTTACAGACCGTTCGCCTTCGAAGACCGCCAGTTCAGACGGTACCAGCGGCGTCTGTCTGAAACAGGAAGGGGGTCATACTTTTAGTGAGATTTGTCACGGGACCGTGACTGCGATCGTCAAAGCAACCATGACCGGCCTTCATCTCGAGGCCAAGGAGTGTGTGTGTCATCGTCAGTGTGACAAGGGACTGGCCTGGTTCGTGACCGCCAACGTGGCCAGAACCTTGACCAATCTGCCAATCTCAACATTTAGAATGACGGGGTGGTGAGCGTGACCATAATGCGTCACGCTACACGAGGGCGCAATAAAACTGGGAATCTCACCGTGTGCCTCGACAGAGCCGTTTTCGGGTTGCTGAAACGACTTATTTCCTTGTTTCTAATTCAGTAATTCAGGTCCAGTTGTAGACCACCATAGGAGACGTGACAGTTCGACTTCGCCACAACATAACATAGTGAGTCACATCTTTCAAATATCAGACGAATTATCAAAGGTGGAAGCGTCGCCTTATCATCTGTTTCAGGTCGGACTAAACCCTATATTGGAGCGACATGCAAGAGGCGGGATAAACTAAACTCGCGGCCACCGCCCACGCATCCTGAAGATGGACGCAACACGATGACTGCTAATTCCCCTGATAAAGCACAGGGAGCACAGGGAGCAGTTATGAGGGCTATACGAGGGACGACCGGATTTAATGCACAATTGGACGTTATTAAGGAATTGTTGAAAGTGACGTTAAAGCATAGTCAGTCACGTTATTGAAGAGACGGGAAAATTCAATACTAGTTTGTATCTAGCTTGTTCTGAAACTGGACAAGCCTCAAACCCAGCTGTTATCGAGTTATCCGGTTGAAGTGGACCTGGACTTTCCGAAGATTGCAGGTGAAAATCAGGTCGGACAATGTGTCTGTTTCTCAGCCACGACTTCGGGCCCTGGAGGCGACTGTGAGGGCCGAAATGTATGTGCAGCCTTAAAGTGATTGGCTACTCAGTTCCGTACCGAGACGAAGCTTCGGTGTGAGGGTGTTTTAGAAACCGTGAGATTTGACGTACCTCTGGCCTCCAAGGATTTGATGTTTCGTCAAGATCCTACAGGAACACTATGGTACAACGGCTCCTAGTCCCGGGGTAAGCGGAATTAGACACGTTACGAAACGTAGTGCCAGAGATCTTGCACGCTACCATCATATTTTGCAGCCAGTGAACTATATTTATCACATAATTTGAGAATCTTTGAATGGAGGCGTTTGGTGGTATAGCCCTGTTTGGCATGCTGCTACAGTAATATTCTGTCCGTTGTTTAAAATCGTCAGTCTGCACATGATCTAGAAAATGCTGCCCGCCGAGACATGTATGCGCCGTGTACATAGACGATGCGCTTCTTCGCCCTTTATCTCAGCAGCAGCTGCAACTCCAGTCTCAGTGTGTCGTCGACGCCACAAAGAACTTAGGATTCATTCCATATCCAATAAAGTCGGAGCTCACACTACCTCAGGGCCGGCGTTATATCGTAGCGTTCTCCTACTCAGTACGAGCAATAGTGCATCCAGCGAACGATCATTGGATAATGCTTCAAATCGTCATAGACTTGTTTCTTTTGAAGACTCGACATCGCCGGACAGTGCAGCAAGTTCTCATCGGTCTGTTTACATCAACACATGACTTAGAGAAGTAGAGAACGTCCTGTTCTGGAGGTTGAGATTTTTTTTTAATTTCAGAATTTGTTCATCAGGTTAAGGGAAGATGATCAATGGAAAAAATGGGGGTCACCATATTCGTTAAAAAAATATGGCAGCCAAATGTATGTATAAAAACCATAACACTGAAAAAAACACTATAAAAACCATAAAACCAAAAACCAGAGCACTGTGATTTCAATGCCCGTTATATTAAAAAATGAGGTCACAGAAAAACGTTCACCATAGTTGTTATCAACCACTAAATAACTTTTATCGAAATATGTTATTTGCTGAATATTTTTTAAATGACGCTACTACCTCTCTTCGATCTTTCCGATGACGGCTTTGCTGGTATCGATATCCGCTCAGCGGCGGGAGGTGGTGGTGGTGTCAGAGAATCATTCGAGATAGTCCTCGGGCTTAAATTTGATAGATTCGAGTCACCTCGATACCGTGGGTGAGGTAGCAGCTCGGTACAGGGTGCTGAGTAATATCTTCTTCCTGGGCATACTTCCGATGAGTATGGACGGAGGTTGACTAAGGAAATGGCGCTCTTTGGCGTACACCCGCAGATGTCCCCACTGTTCTGCTGGCCAACCTCACTGAGAATGAGTGGGTATTTGGCAAATTGGGGTTTGGAGTGTTCGAGGAAGTGAAGATATCTCACTACAGATCATCCGTTTGATCAGCTTGCAGGATAGCAAGGGCGTAGACAAGGGGGGGCTTGGGGGGGCTTCAGCCCCCCCAAATATTGACGTCCGGCAAGAAAAAAAAGAACAGAAAAAAGGAGAGAAAAAAAGGAAAGAAAGAAAGAAAGAATGAAACAGAAAGCAAACATAGCAGAGAAGTAAATGTTTAGCTTGTCACATATCTTTATCAATTGTTGCATATTACAGGGGAAGTAACATTATCATCAACAATGCTTACCAGAAGGGCTAGAATAATTGCAATCGGTCAGAGAACAACGCAACAGTTTGGCGATATCGGACTCAAAGACCCCATGTGATTTTCTCCGAGAAACGAATAATGTGCTCCAATTCAATCACATATCGCCCATTTGGACGAAAAAGGTCAACACGTTGGCTGAAAAGATTTTTTCAGAACTTTTTCACCATAAACTTTTTTTTATTGTGATCCCAGTCATTTGTTCAGTATTTGTTTATTCACAAACGAGAGATACGAACTCTCGAATAATTTTCACGGAGAAACCCTAGAGATACAGGTAAAAAATCTAACCCAGACACAAAGTCACTATTTAACTGGTGTAAATATGATGAATATGGATAATTTTCACTACTATTCCGAGAAAGGACCACTAAGGTTACATTTTCGATAAGTTTGGCAACTTCAGAACGAACACAAGAACTCATGCGGTCAACCACGCATCAATGCACCGCCCCTGCAATCTAGGCAAAGTAGTATTGTCTAAGAAATAACTTGAATTATAGTGCAAACCCCGGATTGAATGATCATTTCACCTTGTATATCACTGTAGTGATCGCCACTGTTATAGGACATTTTCGCCAAAAAAAAGTTCAACTTTTACAATCTTTTACCGCTCAAATGCTCCCAGTGATCGCCAATTTACCATCAATCTTCAAAAAAAAGTCTACGCTGCGAGGGGGGATACCCCCCTCTCAGACTCTCCCCCTAAGCCCCCCCAAACTTCACAACTTGTCTACGCCCTTGAGTAGTTAACATTGGACGGTAATACATAGGCCGGTCGTGGGCTTGGATGATTGCGCACAGCACGGAATGGGTTTGTTGTATACATTGAACATCACGCTCCCATAGTTCCACATAGTCCAACCCACCGATATATATTTGGTTCTTGTCCACCACCTGCGGGACTCGCAGTTCATTGTAGCAGTCACCCATGAACGGAAGTCATTATCGTGTCCGTGTTAGTGGAACTGAAAGACATTCGAACGTCGATCCCTAATCCGCTTCTCTGTACATTTGGCTTGATGGTCACACCTCGATTCCTGGGCTTCCCAAATCAACCACTTTTCTGCTATCTGTTTGGTGGATCGCTGGACCTTGAATTCTTGTCCCTCGAGCAGCCATCGCAAGTATTGCCCAGCCGGCATGGGTTGAATCGAGTTGGCGTCGAATCTGATTTCTTGGTACAGATGGAAAATGATGATGGGACTCCCTCGATGTTGCGGTTCAGCAATCTTTGTGGTCAACTTTGTACTCGATAAGTGTAACAAAGAATAATAGATCTTGAAACAGATAGCACAGTATCAGTCCGAAAATGTTCACACAGGCGTTACATATCCGCATCTGTGTCTTGGTAGACGTTGGTCATTTAGTCGGTGGATTCAAGGAAATGTATCACAGTTTGGTATCTATTAGATGGTGTCTCGACAGGTCCTTATAAAAGGCCTCCCAGGGTAGTAGATGGGTATCTGCCAGGTGGACGAGGCGGGTCGTAGCCTTTCCTAAAGCGACCTTTGCTCTGGGCACAGTCGTCATGGCCGTAGGCTTTCACCCACTGGTCATAACTGTGTTGCAAGCGTCTAGTCCGTCATTCATAATTCAGCCGTCGTCCATTAAAGAATATCCGCGTCCATAATCCAAAGATTATGTGTGGAGGACGGACATGGTGAGAGCACATTGGTCTTCTCGATGACATGTTTGATGTTGCCGGTGTGTGTTTGTTGTTCCAGGAAATAACGTCCCTTTTCGTACATTTCTCTTCTCCATTCCCTTTATGTCTTACCTGGGTTTCAAATCAGGAATAAATGTCTTAGCTGGGTTAAAAGGTAGGACCCGAATATTTATTCCTACCGGACATTCTGTCCTTTTACACCGGCTTTGGCCAGGAACGGGTACAGGAATTATTTAATATTCCATGTCTCAAAATTATTGGGCAAGTAGTATATAAAGAGTATTTGGAGCCCCATTGACCTCAGAAATTTGCATATTTTGTGGAGGACACGTGGAGGTCACACGCGACAGCCAATCAGAAGCGAGTATTGTGTCACATGGGGTGTGGTGGTGGTGGGTGGTGGGTTTAAGATGGCGGCTGTGGTGGTGGTGGGTGGTGGGTTTAAGATGGCGGCTGTGGTGGTGGTGGGTTTAAGATGGCGGCTGTGGTGGTGGGTTTAAGATGGCGGCTGTGGTGGTGGTGGGTGGTGGGTTTAAGATGGCGGCTGTGGTGGTGGTGGGTGGTGGGTTTAAGATGGCGGCTGTGGTGGTGGTGGGTGGTGGGGTTAAGATGGCGGCTGGGGTGGTGGTGGGTGGTGGGTTTAAGATGGCGGCTGTGGTGGTGGTGGGTGGTGGGTTTAAGATGGCGGCTGTGGTGGTGGTGGGTGGTGGGTTTAAGATGCGGCTGTGGTGGTGGTGGGTGGTGGGTTTAAGATGGCGGCTGTGGTGGTGGTGGGTGGTGGGTTTAAGATGGCGGCTGTGGTGGTGGTGGGTGGTGGGTTTAAGATGGCGGCTGTGGTGGTGGTGGGTGGTGGGTTTAAGATGGCGGCTGTGAAAGATGTATTCATCCGCGGTGATGCGGTCATGTCTGGCGGTGATTCGGTCGCGGGAAAAACCTTCCGCGGAGAAAAAGTAGTCCCTAGATAAAATGGTCCGATGGGGTCGAGTGAGGTATCCAAGTGAAGCTTATGTGAGGGGGCATCGGTTGGGCTGGGGGTGGGGTTGAACTATACCGTTTAAGTGTATTGAGCTGCTCTATCTAATTTTTATCTATTTTTACATCTTTTCCAGCTGTCAACTGTTATGGTTAGGCCACAATGTTGCCATTTCCCCCCCCTACATTTAGCGTTCATAAAACATTCAAGCTAGTCTGGTGATAATAAAATTTAAAGATCACATGTCCAACACATACTCACATAATGAAAGCAAGAATCGAACTTGCGACCCCTCGAGATGAAGGATACCGTCCAGGTTTCATTTTTTTTTTGAGGTGTACTGAAATGCTCTCTCTAATTTATGCCACGGTATCTATTTTTACATCTAGGTTGAAGATTTATATCGACACTGCTACACACTTTTCGAGATGTGTTTTCACTTTCGATGAAAGCACAAAACAGTCTAAATTGAGTCTAAAAAAATTCACCTACGCTAATATTTTCTAGTGTTTTGTAGAATATAGATTCGCGTTCATTTCTATTTCGTCAAGAAAAAATGTTTTGTAGAATATAGATTCGCGTTCATTTCTATTTCGTCAAGAAAAATTTTTCATCTCGAAAATTGGCAGATTGAAATGTTCTCTCTCATTT
>JAVTVY010007098.1:0-40261 GCA_036873755.1 Hanleya hanleyi
GCAGCTATTTTCAGGCGTTTACGTGCAATGTCGTGTGCATGCTGTAACTTGTCACGAAGTTGATCAACATATTCTCCGTAACTAGGCATTTCATCATCAGCATCTGGGTCAACTCTACCAAATATTACTTCTGCAGGTAGTCTTACTTCTCGACCCAGCATGAGTAAATTTGGCGTCATACTCGTACCATCATGCGGAGTGGCTCTATATGCAGCAGCTAGACATCCAAGGAATAGATCCCAATTTTCTTGTTCGTCTTTAAGATATGCTCTGATCATTGGGAGCAGTGTTCGGTTAAATCTTTCGACTTTTCCATTGCATTGTGGGTGCCTGGGTGAGGTTCGAGTTTTCCGTATCTCTAAAAGCTTACACAGTTCAGCGAACACTTCACTAGTATAATTTGTACCTTGGTCAGTGTGCAAATCCAGTGGACAACCGTATCTGCTTATGACTTCATTTAATATCACTTGTGCACAAGTCACGGCAGTCTGGTCTGGTATTGGAAATATTTCAACCCAATTTGTGAAATGATCTGTGACAATCAGGATATATCGATTCCCTCTCTCTGTTTCAGGAAATGGGCCCAAAATATCGGTTGAAAGTCTATCCAGAGGGGCTCCAACTCGCATATCGCCTAGTGGGGCTCTGGGTGTACGTGCTGGGGCCTTGTTGGCTCCACAAGTATCACAACAACGTATCCAATTATCCACATCTTCCCGTAATTTCCACCAATAAAACCTCTGAAGTACCTTCTCGCAAGTTTTCTTCTTTCCTAGGTGTCCCGCGAGGATAGAATTATGCATTTGATTCAGAATCTGATCTCTCATGCTCCTAGGTACCAAAAATTGCCAGTGACTCCCAGTCACATCTTTGCGTATAAATCGTCTGAATAATAAACCATCTTTCATATCTAGACTATCCCATGAATTCCAGTAGTGTCTCGAGGCTGGACTGGATGAGCATACATCTGGTCCAAATGGCCGCTTACCTTCCTCATACCACTTTAAAACAGGTCCTATGTCTGGATCCTCCAATTGTTTTTTCCGCAATGTTGATCTTGCATAGCCCTGCATCCATGGTGTCTCTCCCGTTTTTCGACTACAACCACTATCCGAATTGTCCATAAGGGTGTCATTCTGAGTAAGTTTCTTAAATTGATCTGTCTCGTGCTGTCCATGCACCATAACCTTTTCCTGCCAAGTTCGATTTGCTACATCGTTCTGATCTGAAAATCCATGGTTACTCCAGGTGATGATACTCAGCAACAGTAATATCAAATTTCTCACATACCAGAATGCAGTACTCCCTAATCTATGAAGAAAACAGATAGGCTGTACTAGTTTAATGTGATCAAAATCACTATGAACTTCACTTTTTGACTTTGCTCTCCGCAGTTCATCTACTATCTCCGAATTCTCTGTGCTTACTCCCTGCATCTCTGAAGTCCGTTTTTGACACTTCACACAAGGGCCGCACTTCAAAGGTTTGTCTTCGTCATCACACTGACAAAACCTAGGATTAGGACATCTGGATAACGCATCAGCGTTCTGATGACGCTTTCCTGGCCTGTATTCTATTTCAAAATCAAAAGCCGATAATATCTCTATCCACCTCGCTATTCTGTTTTTTGGTTCCTTCAAACTGAAAAGCCATTTCAGGGCCTGATGATCTGTCCTCACCAGAAATTTCCTTCCCAGTAAATAATGTCGAAAGTACTCAATGAAAGATTTGACAGCCAACAGTTCTTTGTCTGTCACGCAGTAGTTCCTTTCCGATTTGTTAAGGACACGACTTGCATAGGCAATAACGCGCTCTCTCCCGTCTTGTATTTGAGATAACACTGCCCCAATGCTGACATCGCATGCATCCGTGTCGAGGATAAACAAACAACCATCTTTCGGATTTCCCATAATCTCTGATCCAGTAAGAGCTGCTTTAATCCCCATAAAAGCTTCTTCACATTGAGGAGTCCAAAGAAAAGTTGTGTCCTTCTTCGTCAGTTCGGTGAGTGGATGTACCAACTTTGAGAAGTCTTTCACCCAACGACGGTAATAGCTTCCCAACCCCAGAATACCTCTCACTTCAGTAACGTTCTTTGGAGTTGGCCACGCTATGATTTTCTCCATATTTGCCTTATTTGGACGAATTCCATCCTTGGAAACAACATGGCCCAGAAATTCCACTTCCCTTTTCAATAGGTGACATTTTATGGGTTTAAGTTTCAGCTTTGCGAGTCTGATTTTCTGCAATACCTCCTTTAGTCTTTGTGTATGTCCTTCAAATGTATGCCCAAATATGACCACATCGTCCAGGTATAAAAGACAAGAGACCCACTGGAGACCAGAGAGGGCAAGTTCTATGCATCGCTGAAACGTTGCTGGAGAATTGCACAGACCAAACGGCATTTTTGTGTATTCCCACAGTCCATATTTCGTCACGAACGCCGTTTTAGAAATATCGGACTCTTTGACCTTGACTTGGTTATACGCTGATGTAAGATCCAATGTAGAAAACCATGTTGCGCCTTCTATAGCATCGAGACAGTCTTGAATTCTTGGCAATGGAAAAGCGTCTTTACGAGTGACTGAATTTACCCTGCGATAATCTACACATGGCCTGACTGAGCCACATTTCTTCCGTACTAAAACTATTGGAGAAGCCCAGGGTGAAGTTGATGGCCGAATGCATCCCTGTTTTTGTAGATTTTCCAAAGCCTTCTTATCCTCACCAGCGAATGCCATGGGTAACCGCCTTGGGGGTTGTTTGATGGGTTTTGCGTCACGCGTATCTATTGAATGTTCCACCAAATCTGTACATCCTAAATCAAACTCGTTTTTGGAGAATACATCCTCGTAGTCGTTCAGCAGCTCCGCTATCTCGGCATGATGGTCTGGATCCAGCCTCTGTACTGTTTCGTCATACAAGTCCTTCAAATGACTTGGAACCCCCAATTTACCACTACTTTTATTTTCACATTCATGAGATACTTGTCGTGTGATGTTGGGATGCTCATTGATCAACTGAATTCGACGAACAACGTCAAAATTTCCCTCGTCAGTTTCTCCTTCTTTGTCTAAGAGTGTCTGAATATCATCATCTACAGATTCCGCATACCCCAGGCATGTATTCTGTTTAATGATTCTGGACTCAGCGAAAGGGTTGCATATTCGAACTTTAAAATCAGTCTCAATCCCCGTATCAACGAGACAGGGTGCCACTATAAGTGAATGCTTTTTGGAAAACTCCGCCGATCCTTCTATCAAGCAGACAGTTTCATCCGATCGCCCTGTGACCTTGTTTATAACCGCATCGATGATCATTTCACTCATACCGGGGATGTTAGTATCAGTTACTGCTAGTACTTTCCTAATTCTTGGTGTTGGAATTTGACTCAGAGGAATTGTTACCTTGTTAAGAATCATTTTCCCTTCACTAAGCAGTATATCAGCTGGTCCTTTCGGGCCTTTCTGAAGTATATCTGTTCCTAAAAGGATATCATCCTCAATATCAGCGACAACCAGTTCCTGTTCGAATATAAGAGATCCAAGAGAAACTTTGAAATCACCTTTCCCTGTATATTTCAGGGTTCGTCCATCTGCGCATGATATGTTGCCTTTCCCTGTTTTCCGTAACATAGGACGCTGACGACCCGGAATTTGGGAAAAGATCCTATCAGACACAATAGTCCGTGTTGCCCCCGTGTCAACGGTATAAGTAACTTCCGTTCCATTTAAAACCCCTTTAATGTATACCCCGTCATATTTTGGAATTTCTCTTCTAACTGATTGTGATGAATTAGATTTCCCGGGAATATAACGTGGTATAGATGTAGTTTCTGGTTTTTCAAAAACAAAAGAGTGGCCGTGATGGTAAGGGACCGTCCCTCGGCCTATTGAGCCGATCCCTTGTAGTTTGCTTGTTGAATACCAGTATTATGGCTGCCTGCTGAAATTCGTGGTCCAGCATTTTCTCCATAGCTAGGATATCTAGTTTGTGGGGTAAATTGTTGGGCTCTTGGATTTAATTGTCCCTTGAGATAATTCTGACAATATCTCGCATAGTGAGAACCACCACATTTAAAACATCCAGTAAAATTTTCTCTGGGTTGAAAATTCGTTCCGTGGTTATCTTGTGGTCGCGTTTGTTGAAGATTTCTTGATTGGGGATTGTTTCTTGGTTGTTGTTCCATTCTCTCTATTCGTTCCGTTATGGAAGACATTGCCGTCTTTAGTTCATTACGTAACTCCTGTACTTGATTTACAGTTTCTTCGGTGTTGGCAATTTTACTGGTGCCGTTGATTGGCTTTTTCCCACCTTTGAATTTTCCCCGGTTATTCGATGGAGCTTCTTTTGTCAGTTCATCAGTCGGGACAATATCTGTCGTCTCCTCGTCTTTGTTCTCAAATTTCACTAAACGAGTAGGTCGTTTCAAATTGCACCCGTTTCTTCTCTGCGTTTCTAGAAAATTGACTACTTCAAAAACCGCTTCGTCGATGTTTTTGGGGTCTTTGACGTATTCCACATGGAATCTTGCGTTTTCATCGTGCAGTCCATCTAGAAATCTTCGCAGTAAATCTTCATGTCGGGTCGTAAAATCCCTATTTGCATATGCTTTGTCATACAGCCTCTTTAATTCAGCGGCATAATCTTCGACCTTTTCTGAATTTTTCTGACTTCTATTGCTGAAAGCGGCTCCAAATGTTTTGGGAGTTTCTACCCGTCGGAAACGATGTCCTAATTCATTTACCAACGAGTCATATTGACCCCGTATTTCCCAAGAAAGCTGACCATATACAAACTCTCCCGCCTTCCCTTGTAAACGGGGTAAAATTTCCGCTAATTTTTCCTCCTTTGTCCACCTTCTTAGTCTGGCTACATCCTTAAACCTGTTGTGCCATACTTCCCATTTTTCCAGTCCAGTGAATGATGGTAGTTTTGCGCTAGATTGTCTAGGTATTCCAGTCCATCTACTGCGCTCTTTACTACTGTGGGTAGTTCTACTATCATCGGAGTCGTTATTATCACTGCTTGAACTGTCATTAATCAGCGGTGAGGCTATCCTTTTCCGACTTTCTGTTTGCGGTATTTTCCGTATTTTACCATTTCTTGATTTATTCCCAGAAACTGATTTATTGTGAGAATCCGTAATATCGCTGGTATTACGAGAGAGGGGTGTCGGTAATTCAAGATTAGAAATTGCTTCCGTTACCGCTCCTTTGATCATTGAAGTTACATCATGCATTGTTCCACGTAATATATCTCCGACCATACTGGATACTTCTTTACGTAGTTCCCCCATAGGTCTGTCAACTCCGAGCGTGTCTCCCGAGTTTAATCCCACGTTTTTCTCAGTTTCCATGGTTACCCCATTTGAATTGACAATTTCGTGTATAACTTGTCTGTGTTCCATGGCTGGATTTACATCGGGAAATTCGGCCTCGCTCGCCGTGTCGTCCTCTGTTGACTGAATATCTGATTTAGTTCCACGTCTGCTCCGTCTTGGTCCGGGTGTCTTAAACGTTCCACCGATATCCATCTTATTTTGTTGTATTAATGTTCCAAGAATATGGTATTTGAAGATTTTCCGGGCTGGGTAAGTATCACTGAATTCAGGGTATATTCTGAATCCCACTTCTCGGACACCAAAAATGTAGCGGTCAACCTGTGCAACAATACTCCAATACTGTTACGCAGCTGATCGGTCAGGATGGCTGATTAATACGTTATATCAATCGCCATTATTATTTAATCAGTTCTGACACCACCGGAATATCCGGAATTTATACAGTTGACCGAGTATTCTTAATCAAGAATATCGGTAAGAATAATGCCGTTTTATGTTCAACTAGATCAAATTTTATTCCATCTGAATTAATATGTACATATCATACAAACTTCGATGCATGATAATAAAAGGCAAGTCTCTCGGGAACATTCGTGTTTTGTTGTTATTTCTTTATGATTCTTCTCCAACGCAGTTTCCGGTATAATTCGGTTTAGTACACTCGTTCCGTCTTTGTACCGTAGCATGTATTTTAAAGCTGATAATTCTGTCTGTCATCCAAGAGTAATAATCCAATCCCGGGATTCTGTGTTCACTAGTCTCCGGCGTAGATCTATGTGACGATCTGATATTGAAAGATCACCCGGGTTTTTATCTACGGGTGATATGTGCCATCGAGATCCAGATATTTATTTACGGGTGATAGCTTATTGAAGAGAATCTGGATAAGTCTGAATACTGTCTGATTATAATGAGTATTAAATCTTTTCCCATGAAGCTTTGGTGCAAATTACTAAATGAACGTCTCCTGTATTCTTGTCAGGCGTCAAATCTTGTTCTGTGAGATTCCCGTCTTTTACTTTTGGGGTTACCCGGGTTCATAAATGCGGGTTGTGATATGCTGGCGTTGTTTCAACCCAATATGTAACTTTCACGGGCTATGCTTAAAGCCTTAAACTAGAACAAGTCTAGAATATCAGCTAAACCCTTCCCGTGTCCGTAATTGGGAGTAACTGTGAACTTAATCGACTTCGTCTTGATGTTGGGGTTACCCGTCTTTTATTATAGGGGATACCCGGGTTTATAAATGCGGGTCGTGAAATGCTGGTATCGTTTCAACCCAATATTAACTTTCACGGGCTATGCTTAAAGCCTTAAACTAGAACAAGTCTAGAATATCAGCTAAACCCTTCCCGTGTCCGTAATTGGGAGTAACTGTGAACTTAATCGACTTCGTCTTGATGTTGGGATTACCCGTCTTTTATTATAGGGGATACCCGGGTTTATAAATGCGGGTAGTGATATGCAGTTCTAATGACTCTGACGTTACGCCACTGAGTGAGAACTAAATCACTCCCAAATTATAATATCTCTTATTTAATGTACGGAATGCAGTCTGTGTATTTCTTCTGTGTATAATCCTGTTGGTTTCCTCTGTTATTATATATTTACTGGTTTGGCCCTGGAATTCGGGGTTGAATGTATAACATCAGATAATAGCTGAATAACTTCAATGTTGATCTTGAAGATAAAGATATTTCACTGCAAAACACATTTTAGCCTCTATTTGACTAGTAAATATGCATACAGCTGAAATTCTTTTCACCCGTATTTATATCTCTTAGGCGATCGGGGTTCCCATAATTTCCTTGACAACGGTTTGTTTACATTGAAGAGTAGGCCTTGCACCAATAAAATTATCTGCTTCTCATACTCATTATTATATTCCAATGGTATCCAGTTACCTAAGGTATGGTAATATCCTGCTGGCTGTTACAGACAATTAATAGCTGGGATATCGTTGGCTATTCTCACAGTTGTTTGGACTGTGTAGCTGACCCGGTGATTACCAAGTGCCGAATTATTAGTATCTTTGGCCTTTTATACTTTCGCGGGCAGACGATCCCAGCGCCACCTGGTGGGATGAATCCAGTGTAGTACTCTCGACCCTCAGGAGAGCTTAGCGTCGTAAACGGCTAATCACCAAATAATCATTCAACGGTTGCGATAAATAAAGACAAACTCTTTCAGAAGAGATCATTTCGAACAATTACAATTCATGAAACGCTAGTACAATTACGTTATCGTCCATAAGATGCAGCGTTTCAGAGTATAGCCTCGTTTTGACATCATCGTACACATGGCTGACATCGGAAAGTTTGCCAACAAAATTATGTGCATAAACGTGAAAATCTCACTCCACACATCCAGATATTCAACAACAACTACTGGGTAACAACAAGAATAAGGTATTTAATCCAGTCTGATAAAGAATTACAAATTGAACGAACATTACATCGAGAAAAATCAGCAAATACACGGTCAGAAATCGTCATCCGTCATATCGAACATTATTATATGTACACGGCTGAACTGAATGACTGACAACGAATATTTATATAATACACGGATACCCGAATCGTCACAATATATACATATCATACAAACTTCGATGCATGATAATAAAAGGCAAGTCTCTCGGGAACATTCGTGTTTTGTTGTTATTTCTTTATGATTCTTCTCCAACGCAGTCTCCGGTATAATTCGGTTTAGTACACTCGTTCCGTCTTTGTACCGTAGCATGTATTTTAAAGCTGATAATTCTGTCTGTCATCCAAGAGTAATAATCCAATCCCGGGATTCTGTGTTCACTAGTCTCCGGCGTAGATCTATGTGACGATCTGATATTGAAAGATCACCCGGGTTTTTATCTACGGGTGATATGTGCCATCGAGATCCAGATATTTATTTACGGGTGATAGCTTATTGAAGAGAATCTGGATAAGTCTGAGTACTGTGTGATTATAATGAGTATTAAATCTTTTCCCATGAAGCTTTGGTGCAAATTACTAAATGAACGTCTCCTGTATTCTTGTCAGGCGTCAAATCTTGTTCTGTGAGATACCCGTCTTTTACTTTTGGGGTTACCCGGGTTCATAAATGCGGGTTGTGACATGCTGGCGTTATTTCAACCCAATATGTAACTTTCACGGGCTATGCTTAAAGCCTTAAACTAGAACAAGTCTAGAATATCAGCTAAACCCTTCCCGTGTCCGTAATTGGGAGTAACTGTGAACTTAATCGACTTCGTCTTGATGTTGGGGTTACCCGTCTTTTATTATAGGGGATACCCGGGTTTATAAATGCGGGTCGTGAAATGCTGGTATCGTTTCAACCCAATATTAACTTTCACGGGCTATGCTTAAAGCCTTAAACTAGAACAAGTCTAGAATATCAGCTAAACCCTTCCCGTGTCCGTAATTGGGAGTAACTATTAATTTAATCGACTTCGCCTTGATGTTGGAGTTACCCGTCTCTTAATTTTGGGGTCACCCGGATTTATAAAAGCGGGTAGTGATATTCAGTTCTAATGACTCTGACGTTACGCCACTGAGTGAGAACTAAATCACTCCCGAATTATAATATCTCTTATTTAATGTATGGAATGCAGTCTGTGTATTTCTTCTGTGTATATTCCTGTTGGTTTCTTCTGTTTTTATATATTTACTGGTTTGGCACTGGAATTCGGGGCTGAATGTATAACATCAGATAATAGATGAATAACTTCAATGTTGATCTTGAAGATAAAGATATTTCACTGCAAAACACATTTTAGCCTCTATTTGACTAGTAAATATGCATACAGCTGAAATTCTTTTCACCCGTATTTATATCTCGTAGGGGATCGGGGTTCCCATAATTTCCTTGACAACGGTTTGTTTACATTGAAGAGTAGGCCTTGCACCAATAAAATTATCTGCTTCTCATACTCATTATTATATTCCAATGGTACCCAGTTACCTAAGGTATGGTAATATCCTGCTGGCTGTTACAGACAATTAATAGCTGGGATATCGTTGGCTATTCTCACAGTTGTTTGGACTGTGTAGCTGACCCGGTGATTACCAAGTGCCGAATTATTAGTATCTTTGGCCTTTTATACTTTCGCGGGCAGACGATCCCAGCGCCACCTGGTGAGATGAATCCAGTGTGATACTCTCGACCCTCAGGAGAGCTTAGCGTCGTAAACGGCTAATCGCCAAATAATCATTCAAAGGTTGCGATTAATAAAGACAATCTCTTTGAGAAGAGATCATTTCGAACAATTACAATTCATGAAACGCTAGTACAATTACGTTATCGTCCATAAGATGCAGCGTTTCAGAGTATAGCCTCGTTTTGACATCATCGTACACATGGCTGACATCGGAAGAGTTTGCCAACAAAATTATGTGCATAAACGTGAAAATCTCACTCCACACATCCAGATATTCAACAACAGCTACTGGATAACAACAAGAACAAGGTATTTAATCCACTCTGATAAAGAATTACAAATTGAACGAACATTACATCGAGAAAAATCAGCAAATACACGGTCAGAAATCGTCATCCGTCATATCGAACATTATTATATGTACACGGCTGAACTGAATGACTGACAACGAATATTTATATAATACACGGATACCCGAATCGTCACACTACTTTAGACGTTTTCTGTCAAAAGGCAAACGTTTCCGGTAGTAATATTCGAGACTTTTAAACGTTTCCGGTTTAAGAGAAAACGTTTCCGATTATGATCGTCCAATCAAATTGTTTTACTTGTGCCGCGTATATTCAAGCTTCAACATCAAAACGTGTGAATGTCCTCTGGCAAAATGTTTCCGGTATGTAGTCTGTTTTAACCAATCAAAATAACCCTTACAAATGTTCGCGCATATATTATATATTCCCAACATGGCGCACACAGCGGAGCAACGGTATTTTGAGGATATACAATCCACATTAGTAGTAGTGTAAGGACGGCAGAAGCCAACTTTTCCAGGGAGGTAACTCTTGGTTCCTTTTTTCCGCCAGGGGGCGCCACCAGTCCCGTATGACGTCACTTCCGGTCTGGGTGAATGGAGCGTGACCTGTGAACATGATAGGACATGTACTGACCTGTCTGGGGTTTTCCACAATGTCGTTCACCTCCGTGTGTCTTCGGTCACCTCCGTGTCTCTTCGGTCACCTCCGTGTCTTTTCGGTCAGGTCCGTGTCTTTTCGGGTACGTCCGTGTCTTTTCGGTGAGGTCCGCCATCTAACATGATAGGCCATGTGTGACGTGGAACTGACGTCATTCTGCGCATGCGCAGTAGACCAAGACTATGAAAATAGACATTTTGGCACCGACATGGGTCACTATGGGTCCGATGGAGCCGTCTGAGGTCTTATTGTGAAACTCTCGTGAAGCAGCATCCGACTGTGCTCATGGTTCGTCCGTATTCATTCAAGAGTCTGCGCATGCGCAGTCTGGTCGTAGTATAGAAAGCAGGCATTTTGGGGATGCGTGGGGGTGTGTTTGACCAACCACTAGGGGTCCGTGGTTGTGGCTGGGTGGGTTGTTCGCACAGACGTCACTTCCGGTGTGTACTACCTCCAAACCCAGAAGAGTTCCAATGTTCCCGTAGACGACCGAATTTTCAACATCTGGGTGTTCCGCGGCCCGGCCCGCCCCGGCCGCAGCGCGCGCGCGCGGGTGGTCCGGAAGTGCGCGGGTGAATGTCGGGTCAAAAGGTCACATCCAGGTCAAAAGGTCTCCCTTCCGGCAAGGTTCAGCCCTCTCCGGGCCAATAGATAGCCTTTATCCGCCTTCCCGAAGCACCCAAGGAATGCACAGGGTCCCCCGCAATATCGCCAGCACTATGCCCATGTTAAATGACCAGCGGGGAACCCTCAGTTTTTCCCAGAACCGTATTGGCACGAAAAAATACATGAAACTTATAGTAATAGACTTAATCTATAGGTGTTTTCGCCGTCTTCGTGGTGGCATGTGGGGATTCGGTCATGTCTTCCCGCACTTCGAACCTCACTTCACTTCACCTGTGGCTCTTGTAACTCCTCGTCAAATGCTGGAGTGCCCGCTCTTAACCTAGACCAAAACATGTACTTGGTTTGTGGGCTGATTTCATTGGCTCTCTATTTTACTGCAGTGCTCTCGCCTTGTTTTCTGGACATGGATGGATTACATTTGGCCCCATCCTAGGCCACTGATTGGCTAATACTGTGTTCAAAGCCAGTTTGACCGAATCCCCATATGTCTGTTATCGCCTTCATGCATTATGCTCATATAGAAAACACACAAGACAGGGTTTTTTTTGGTGAGATCTCATTTTTTGTATTCAGTGAACAACAACAACAACGTGAGAACAACCACGTGAAAACTGAAGCCCAGAACAGGGGGCTTTACGTGAAAAACTAGCCCAAGTAGGGGCTTGGCATTGAAAGGGCAGCCCAGAACAGGGCTTTGTGCATTGTGAACTTAAAGCCCAGAACGGAGACATGCATTGAAATGATGGCGGCCCGATCATATACGAGTACATCGCGGTCCATGGCCCAGCCCAGGGTGCCTCGTCAAACATCGCCACCCGATGGTGAATGGGTTCCTTCCCCGGCATCGGTGTTTTAGGTAAAACAAGCTTATTGTCCGCACGCTACTGGTCGAAGCACGCAACACGGCTGTTCCAGCACCACGTCTCTGTGCCTTGATCCATGAAGTCTGTTAAATCGGGATGGAGAGGTGGCAGGCCGTAAGGGTCAAAGTATTCGCCCTGCTGTTCTGTCAAGTACACGCCCACCCAATGTTCACCGGCCCGATCCATCAGGTCCGTGTTGAGAACGTAAGCAGCAGGATACATACGGTCTAATGGGAACACATCTCGGGCGAACACCCCTTGAAAGACCATACGTGTCCCTGGGTCATTCTTCAGCACGGTGGTTATCTGGTCTGTATCCATGTTAGGTGGAGAAGTCACACAGGACGTTGCGCGCCTTGTCCACTTGAATGATGTTGTCAAACTCGGCGTAGCAGATCACATTGACGGTGGTCACGAGGGCTCGTGCAAAGTGGATTTCCAACCGTAAATTGCCTTGCTTGGCCAGGGCCAGCTGATGGTCGTTCTCTAAGGTGGGGGTCAGATCGAAACAGAACAACGTGTATCCGTTCGCGTAGTTCTCCCGACTGATCATATTCCCTTCGTTCTGGTTGATTTGACCGGTGGCTGTAAACAGGCTCTGATAGGCTCGAATGAAATTCCTGCGCCCAAAGTTCGGTGTTAAGGCCGTGGCTGGGACCTGTTGTCCATCCACATGCAGGGCCACAAAATTGATGCCGAAATGTTTAAAGTCAAACGGATTCTCTGGGTAGGCTCCGCTGAAACTGGTATTTTCCACACAGGCCAGGATCAATCGCTTGGGTAGTTCCCCCAGGAACAGGTTTTCTTTGTTGGTGCTCATATTTCCAGCAGGCACAGAGAACACTTTGGTTTGTACACGTCGGATAGGGTACTGGGCTGGTTTTGTTTCCAAGGCTTTCATGTTACAAGCGTCTAGTCCGTCATTCATAATCCAGCCGTCGTCCATCATGTGTCCCAATTGAACGGCTGGATTCGGTTTCACTTTTCGGACATACAGGACTGCGTCTTGGATGACAATCTTATAGTCAGCTGCATGCCCGTCTACATTAGTGGCCATCAAGGCGAAGGTCGGAGGCGCCCGTATCAGTCGGATTTTGATGGGGATCTTGTTCAAGAGGTACCGGTCTTGCATGAAAATGTCTGCGTGTAGTCGACCCATGAGATCCACCGAGGCACCGTTCGCCGTGTCCATGTGCTCAGCTGTGTCCTGGTAGAACAAAGCGGCTGTCAGCTGAGATTTTTTAGCCTCTCGTCCATACGACAACAGCTTCTCGATGTAGGCTCGATAGGGGTACGTGTTGGTCTAGTCACTGATGAGTTTGTCGCTGAGAAATATATCCACCTGTTGAAACATCGAGTGCAGCCAGAGATTCGTCGGGCCCACCGTTGCAGCTTGGATCATTCTGGAGCCATCCCCATTGACGACCTTGGCTTTCACATACAAGTATGTATGGGCTAAATCCACATAGGCCGTATCCGCATTACTGATGGTGAACTCGATGGGCCCTGTTTCGTTGATGCTGGAGAGCGGGAGATGCTCCACCCATAATCCTTGTTCGGCACTGGTTTGTGTGGGCGGCACGGTCCACAAATCAAATTCACTGTTGGTGGTGGATCAAGGACATGGTTAAGAAAAGATATCCTGGGTCTTCGATGTGCGTCGTCGCTGGGTCGGTCGTCGACTGGTGCGTGGTCTCGGTGGCGCAGGTCTTTTATTCCCTACGGTGCGTTGTGCTTTGGCGACCAAGACGCCTCTCGCTTCTTTGGCCCGCCGTTTCAGTGCTTCTTTGGGTGCCGTACCCCCCAAGACATCACCGGCCACTTGTTTGCCGATCGCTTTCACTCCACGCGTCACCAA
The DNA here is from genome assembly GCA_036873755.1 of Hanleya hanleyi. NCBI lineage: Eukaryota > Metazoa > Mollusca > Polyplacophora > Lepidopleurida > Hanleyidae > Hanleya > Hanleya hanleyi. Next base: position 13,820 of record JAVTVY010007098.1, read on the forward strand.
GGGCAGGAACGTTTTGACGATGCTCCCGAGTATCTTCCCCAGCCCATGTCATCGTTGCATGCGTGCACCACTAAAGACGGGAAGGCCCCCCCCCCCCCGGCCTGTTGGGCATAATAGTCCATATAGCTGCGTGAATCGCAAGACCTTCATTATACAAAGTGGGGAGCACGTGCTTGTCGAAAATGAAGTGTCAGCATCACTTTTCCTCGTTCGAATGCCACCGGTCGTCCCGTGTCATCCCTTATATCCATCGTGATAGTGTTGATGGCGGTTTGTCGTACGGGTAGGTAGAGCATGTGGGTGAAACTGTGGGTGACTTGATCTCCATACGTCTTTTTAATGGGGACCACCCGTAACAGAGGTGTGTTGATATCGCCCACGATGTGGTTGTCGACCACGTCCGAGTAGACGTAGAGTCCGTACATACCCGACTTCATATCCATCGGGGTCTGGCCATGGTCCTCGGATGGACCCGTGCAGGTCGCGTGAACGAGACCCAGCATTTGCTGTAGGATAGGACTCAGTACGACACTCACGTTGGCGGTGAGGAGGATCTGTGCCTTGCCGTTGTGTGCGTTGTAATCGAAGTCCACGTGATTCTTGAAGGGAAAGGATCTGATGGGTTTTGAAACATTCGTGACCTTATAATGCAACAGTCTTGTCAGCCCCTGCATGAACTCCTTGGGGGTATCGTATTGGCCTTCGGGGAGGGTGAGTCGGGTGTTTTTGCCTTCGTAGGTCACCTCGTACCACACTTTATTGGCTCGCACGTTGTACCACGAGTAAGGGTATTGGATACCCACGAGGCCACATTCCCATGGTCCAGGTAAATGCAACGGTTGCGGTAACTGGGTGACGTACTTGGCCAAGGTGTTGTCAGGAAACACATCCAGCGAACTGTTACTGGGTAGGGTGAGGTAAAACATGGCGACTGAGCTGTCCTGCTGCTGCTGTTGGTTTAAATAGGTGTTCCAGGCCTTGGGCGGTTGTGTCCGGCGTCGTGTTCGTCGCGGTGACTTGCTACGTGTCACGGCTCTGGAGATGTGGGGTGTCTTGATCAAGGGTGGTTTTTTAAAGGTCTGAAAAGAAGGTGCCCGTTGTGCTGGTGGTGTTTTGGGGGTGATTCCGGTTCCCATTCGGCTTCTCAAGAAGGTAGTGGGTCACTCGGCGATTGCTGGGTCCGCTGCATCCAGGCCCAGGGCTGGGGATTCCCCACCAATTCCTGTGGTACATGCATGTCTTTCAAGCCTTGATCGAAGACCTCCCATCCTCGAGGATCCGTGTGCGACCTGCGGTGACGCATCAGGTCATTCACTAAATCCGTCATGTGGGTCCCGGGGACCACCTGATTCTGTACCAGGAGTTCGCCTTTATCATTCCAAGTCATGTTAGGATTGGAATCATTCCAAGTCATGTCCGGTGGGTTTTCAGACGTAGTGGGTGTACTTGGTGTAGGTGTGGAGCTTGGTGTGGAGCTCGATGTGGCTTCTACACGGGGTGTGGTGGTGACTGGGCTCGATACGGGGTTGACTGGTGCTATCTGTAGACTGGTTTCACCGGTGGCTGGTGTTCTCAGTTGGTTAAGTAGCGTGCTGACATAGGCTACGTCGTAAAACACACCTCCGTACAACACACTCAGCAGGGTTAGCACTATCACCACAAAGCCCACTTGCGCTTTGCGCGTTTTGGGAGACGCTGTGTTCAGAGGAAACTGCTGTTTGTCCATAGCACTGTGGTCGAACGTGGAATGAAGGATGACGGCAGTGTTGTCTGGCTTTATAGTCGTTTCACCTGGTTGACAGCGACCCAGGAATTGAAGGAGCTGGGCCAGCCTTGCCATTTGACGAAATGAAACAGTTTGCCACGTCGACGTTCTGTTTTCAAAATCTGCTCCACCGTGTAGTAGTCTTGCTGTGTTTTTACGACAGGCTGTAATTCCGTCTCGTAAAACGTCCCTAGCAACGGTTCCCCTTGAAGATCTTCCAGTTCATAGACTCGCTGCTGTCGGGGTAGGCGCCGTTTAATCAGGAAGTGCTCATCGCTCCAGTTGGGCAAGTAACTTTTCTCAAATTGACCTTTGACTTTACTGATCCGTACAGGGTCCCCGACCTTGAACACCGCCTTCGTCGTTCGCTGCGATGGCCTGGGGTACAAGACACGCCGGCCTTGGGCTTCATTGCGTTGGGTCACGGTAATGGGGGCTCTCTCTATACTCCGATGATAGGCTCGATTGTAACCCCTCACCAGTTTCGGGAGAACATCGATGTACCGCCTTGTATTCTTATAGGTGAAATATTTATACATGCGGCCTTTGAATGTCCTGTTGAACCTTTCCACCACGGAAGCCTTGGTCTCGTTGTACGTATGGAAGAAAAACACCTTCTGGGCTTTCAGAAACTGTTGGAACGGTCTGTTGAGGAATTCCGTGCCTTCGTCGGTTTGCAAATACAAAGGTTTGCGCCCGGTCTTGAAGATGTCTTTGAACGCCGCTATGAGATTCGCCCCCGTTTTCGTCCGGATGGGTACCACCCACGCATACTTCGACAGGATATCGATGCACGTCAAGATATACCGATTCCATCGTTGTGTTTGGCAAAGGCGCTCATATCGACCAAATCCGCTTGCCACTGGGCATCTATTCCTCCCACGATGACCCGGTTCCGTAGAAAATGGCGACGGACAGATCGATGTAAGGTATAGGTGTCTTGTTTTCTTAACCAATCTCGGACTTGGGCACGTTGTATCCCCTGGGGTTTGGCCGCTCGATAGAGAGCCGACAATGCACTATAGGCCGCCGGACTGTCGGGACTGTAGTATAAGTTATCCAACACCTTCTCCCAGCTCTTCATGGTGACAAATGATGATGGACCCTGGCTCTATCGTTTATTTATAACGGGTATATCTTGGGCCGGAGTTTCTTTCTGATTTTCTTCGTTGGCTTCTGCCAGCACAGTGTCCATGGTAAATGACCAGTCCAACTCGTCTGATGACCGCTTGATAAGCACTTGATCCACATCTACCACGGCATCTTCCAATGCAGACCATAGATCAGGTTGAAGGGTAAAATGCACTGTACCCCCATCTAGCCGAGCCAATTGAGCAAAGAAAGGGCCGCGTCGGATGTACACATCCCGGGACAGACGAATGGGGGCCGGGCACGGTTGTGTAGGGTCTGCATCACAGATGTCTCCCACCTCCTCCATGATATCGACCGTATCCGCATAAACGTGCAGGAAAACCTCGGGGGTCAAGTTGAGATACGCCAGTATTATATGCTCCGTCATGGTCAGTACGTGAATGATACAAGATTTGACTGTCTCTCGTATTTATAGGGAGAACCCCGTGAGATCAAAGGATCGGGTGGTCAAAGTCTAGCCGGGTAATCAATGGCATCGTCGTCTGGTTCATTGCTAGACATTTGTTCATTGGGTTCTGCTGCCGCTTCTCTCAGGGCACGAGCCCACTCCAACTCGTCTGATGACCGCTCGTCCGGTGTACACAGCTGGTCCACGATAGGCACCACTTTCTCGAAGGCTGTCCACAGATCGGGGTCTAGGGTGAAGCCTCGCGTAGGGTCTTGGTAGCGGCCCAGGCGTGGGAAGAAGGGTCCACGGTGTACGTAGATGGCATTGTCTATGTGGATGAGGTGTCCGTCGAGCTCGCCGCTCAACACCCGTTTAAATTTGGTCCAGCCGTCACGGTGTAGCGTAACCGTATTCGATACGGTCTCAGCGCGCGACCAGCAAACATCTCCACGGTCTTCCACGAGGGTGACTTTATCTTCATATACGTGTAACCCCACCCGGGGTGTAAGGGGAAGGATGGCTCGTAGAACTGGTTACATAGTTGACCCAATGACGATCGTTGAATGACGCACACTGTGTCTGACCCTCGTATTTATAGTCAGGTCCCACTGTCAATGTCACAGCGCCAGGGTCAATAGGGCACAGACCATGACTAGGTCAACCAGCCGCAGCTGAGTCCGGCGTGAGCGCTCGTGGTCCATAGCCCGAGCATCAAGGATGGCTGTCATAGTCCAGTAGTGGTGAGGGATGGCACACCTCTCCATCGAGTGCACTCTGTCGAGGACCGCTTCTGTGAACTCGATCAGGATCTGGCGTCGCCCCTCGTTGTCGTCGCCTTCTGAAAACATGGACCGAACCACTGCTCGGTAACCCGTGAGTGAATTAACCACGGTCGCATGCTGTAAAATGCGAGTCGCATAGGGACGGGTGTCCGTCATGGCTTTGAAACCGTAGGAAGGGAGGTGTGGGATCCAGAGAGATGTGTTTTATAGACCATGTCACACATACGCGCCTAGACGTAGCTCTACGGGTGTAGTCCGTGATACGTACTATTCTGATGGGTTAGTCCAAAAAAGAGAGCAACAACAACAACAAAGATTACAGCGCCGGAGGCGCTCCTGGATCCCCTGGAAAATCTTCTCCACGTCTCATGGTATAGCTCCGGTGAGGCAGGCTCAGGCTGGTGAGGCAGGCTCAGGCTGGTTAGGTCGAGCAGGCCAATGAATGCAGCATTGCCCTAAATATTCCCACTTTTATACACCTACATAGAAGTACCCGGATGTAGGCGCGGACGTAGGCGAAAGCATTCCAGTACCCGGATGTAGGCGCAGATGTGAGCGAAATTCTAGTACCCGTCCATTGGTTCTATTATCGATCGCTCATTGGCTTTTTTTCTCGACCGCTGATTGGTCCAAATGGAACTGCCCATCCTTTCCAGGTTAATTTACAATCCCCTTTTTGTGTTCAAGCTCTGTATATCGATGCCGCAACATTGTTGCCGAACCTTGCCGAAAGGGAGACCGTTGACCTGGATGTGACCTTTGACCCGAAATTCACCCGCACGCTTCCGGATCATCCGCGCGCGCGCGTGCTGCCGGATCACCCGCGCACTTCCGGTGATGCCGCGCGCGCTGCGGCATCGGATGACCCGCGCGCGCGCGCTGTGGCCGGGGCGGGCCGGGCCGGGGAACACCCGGATGTTGAAAATCCGGACGTCTACGGGAACTTTGGAACTCTTCTGGATTTGAAGGTAGTACACACCGGAAGTGCCGTCTGTGCGAACAGCCCACCCAACCACAACCACGGACCCCTAGTGGTTGGTCAAACACACCCCCACGCATCCCCAAAATGTCTGCTTTCTATACTACGACCAGACTGCGCATGCGCAGACTCTTGAATGAATACGGACGACCCATGAGCACAGTCGGATGCTGCTTCACGAGAGCTTCACAATAAGACCTCAGACGACTCCATCGGACCCATAGTGACCCATGTCGGTGCCAAAATGTCTATTTCCATAACCTTGGTCTACTGCGCATGCGCAGAATGACGTCAGTTCCACGTCACACCCGGCCCGTTGGATACTCCCTCACGACTGCTTCACATGGATACCTCACTCGACCCCATCAGACCATTAGGGGTCTACCTGGATCCCAACACGTCTATTTCCATACCCTTTTCCCATAATTCCCTGTCTGCGCATGCGCAGAATGGAAACGACACACTAGTCCAATCGGACGCCCCCTCACATATGCTTCACATTGATACCTCACTCAACTCCATCGGACCATTAGTGGCCCACCTAGACCCCAAAACGGCTATTTCCATACCCTTTGTCTACCGCGCATGCGCAGAATGACGATATTTCAACCCCACACCCAGCCCGTCGGATGCGCCTTCACGAATGCTTCACATTGATACCTCCTACGACTCCATCGACCCACTAGTGGCCCACCTAGACCTCAAAACGTCTATTTCCATACCCTTTGTCTACCGCGCATACGCAGAATGACGATCTTCCAACCCCACACCCAGTCCATCAGATGCTCCCTCACATAGGCTTCACATTGATACCTCATACGACTCCATCGACCCACTAGTGGTCCATCTAGACCCCAAAACGGCTATTTCCATACACGTTGTCCGCCGCGCATGCGCAGAATGACGATATTTCAACCCCACACCCAGCCCTCAGATGCCCCTTCACGAATGCTTCACATTGATACCTCATACGACTCCATCGACCCACTAGTGGCCCACCTAGACCCCAAAACGGCTATTTCCATACACGTTGTCCACCGCGCATGCGCAGAATGACGATATTTCAACCCCACACCCAGCCCGCAGATGCCCCTTTACGAATGCTTCACATTGATACCTCATACGACTCCATCGACCCACTAGTGGCCCACCTAGACCCCAAAACGTCTATTTCCATACACTTTGTCTATAGATTTAATATGCATTCCTAGTACCCGTCCTCTGCATGGCAGAACTGCACAACCCAGAACAAGTCTGGACATGCCTTGATCTCCGGGAGCCAGGTGTTCGGCACGTGAACTCACTCAGCCAGACGCCAGACCAGGTGTTCACGATGCCGCAACATTGTAGCGAACGTGCAACAATGTTGCAATTCGGGGAGCCAGGTGTTCGGCACGTGACAACCCCCAGCCCGTCATCGAAATTCTGGCGGGAAAAACCCCACAGACAGGTCAGTACATGGCCTATCATGTTAGATGGCGGACCTCACCGAAAAGACACGGACGTACCCGAAAAGACACGGACCTGACCGAAAAGACACGGAGGTAACCGAAGAGACACGGAGGTGACCGAAGATACACGGAGGTGAATGACATTGTGGAAAACCCCCACAGACAGGTCAGTACATGTCCTATCATGTTCACAGGTCACGCCCCATTCACCCAGACCGGAAGTGACGTCATACGGGACTGGTGGCGCCCCCTGGCGGAAAAAGGAACCAAGAGTTACCTCCCTGGAAAAGTTGGCTTCTGCCGTCCTTACACTACTACTCACATTTTCCTCCTGTGTGAGGCAACTTGAACTGTGCCAGGCAGATGATCGTCATGTTGCCCGCCGTCCGCCATCATGTCCCGCGCAAATTGTCCCGGCGCCAAAGAGATTCTAATTTGTAAGGACGGTTTTGATTGGGTGAAATAGACTACATACCGGAAACGTTTTCTCTTAAACCGAAAACGTTTAAAAGTTTTGAATATTACTACCGGAAAAGTTTGCTTTAAACAGGAAACGTCTTCTGAATGGCAATTCATGACATCTGATTGGTTGGTGCAAGTTTAAACGTTTAAACTTTTTAAACGTTTACAATTTCTAAACGTTTGAAAAGTTTAAACGTTTAAAAGAGGGACTTATGGCGCGAACGGCTCTTCATAGAATTACATGCGCCTGGTCCGTCATTCATTGTTTAGCCGTCGTCCATAAAAGAATCTTCGCCTCCATAATCCAAAGGCCTTTCGACATATAACCTATTTGGTGCTATAAAGCATTAGCACTAAATAACAAAACAAAACAACAATCATGGTGCACAAAAACATAGGCTAGTTTTCTGCAAGAGAGAAGCGGTCAACAGTTTTCAATGGTGCCGACAAAGCATCATGATGTTCCAAAACTATCAAATCCGTATTGCTGATCAGTATTCTTAATCCACGTGATTTTCTTTAAAAGTCGTTATCTAGAGATGTATCTCAGTCACGCTTTGATTGAGACTGGTCAAATGAACACCATGAGGATCTTGAATTAAATGGGTTATACGGCCCCCAGCCCTGGGTTAAGCGGAATAAGACACGTAGGAATCATACCGCCACAGATCTTGTACACTACGCTCGTATTTTGCTATCAGTATGCGATACATATCGCCAAATTTGAGAAACTTTGGGTAGAGGCGCTTGGTGTTATAATTCTGTTTTATAAATTTCTGTAGTACTGTTTTGTGACGTTGATTAATATCGTCAAATGTAAAACACAGGATCTAGCGAATGCTACCAGTCGAGATATGTATACGCTATTTGCAGGTCCCACTGGAATATTGCTATCCAGAAAGGGATAAATTACGATGTCGAAATTGTCATCATCTGTTTTATCGTAAAGACGACGAAAGAGAAGGTCCACTTCATTCTTATAGAGAGATAGGTCTAAATATGATGTGCCGCTGAAGTTTCCTTCAAATCCAGTGAAGGTGGATATACATCCTTCACTGCGTCATTCATATAGCGAGTATCCACAGCGAGAACATCGTCTGTGTAGCGTTTGATGGATGAGAGGGAAAGGGTTTTGAATTGATCGGTATTTGAAGCGCCTGCATATAGTCGTATTCATAAGAGAACAAATATAGGTCAGCCAAAAGGAGTGCACAATTAGTACTTATTGGAACACCTATATGCTCTTGATGTATTGAGATATTATAATTGTAATAATTTCACATAGATATTAAAGAAATTCAAGCAACTCTATAAACAAAAACATCCCATGAATTATATCCCTTGTATAAAGTAGAGCTAAAGAATGCTTTAGGGCTTCTGGCATTAATATATCGGTAATTAGTTTTCCTGAACAACGATATTATTTAAAGAACTAAGATGATCAATCAGGTCTTGATGAGGGATTGTAGTATAGAGAGACGAGAAATCCCGTGTGGACGCTTGTCTGTACAGTATGTGTCCTTTCGCATCAAGTTCTTCCGTAAGACATTTTGATTTTTTTAGTATCCACATACATTCAACTCCAAAGTTTTTGGAAATGGCGGCGCAATACTTTTCCCAAACTGTTTTAACTTTTGACGGTTCGTCGTCAACAGGGTTGAAAGAAGCTTGGTGGTGCAGCTTCTAGAACTATCTATGAATCTAGCTTTGTATGGTGTTTTAAGCATTTTCGAAGTTCAATGAACTTTTGATATATCGTTATGCATTTTGAGGGTCCAGAATTTTTTTGGTATATCGTTATTTATGGTTGGAAGAAAAATACCTCTTTCCTATAGAGAAACGTTTTGTGGTCGTTAAATAAATCTTCCAGAATTCCCATTGCAAACAAATTATGATCCAGTGTTTGTCTTTTCTCAACTTATCTGCAACTATGAATGCGAACCGAGTATGTCATATATTTTTGAATAGGTCTGCATTCAGGTGATGTAATAAATTATAAACTCTATATTTGAGAATCAAACAATAAAAATCTTCGAGTCTAATCAAAGCCGACTTCTGCTTTTTTCTCAATAAAACTTTAAACTCTATATATTGATTGTATAAAGTTTTCAAATACCAAAATCTTATCTTGGAATTTTTATTTTGTTTTACAACGCATAATATTGACTTTGAAACCCATGTAATTTGCATATATAGGTGTCGTCCTATTTCAAATCTTCATAACTCCAAAACAAAGGACAACAAAAAAATAAAATGAGAGAATATTGTTTGACGACTTGTGTATAGATTATATATGCAATTTCAAGGGTCTCGGGTAAATAGCGTAAAAAGTATTAGACACGACAACAAGAAAATGAAGGAGAGCGTAAGCGGTGTTTACGGAGCTAAAGTCCCGTTCAATCAATTTTATTCATTGACATCAGAATAAAGCGTATCAGATATCTGTGATTATTCGGTGATACATGCGAAGAAAGCAAGAAAAATACGTTTTTGGTTTATTTTTGCTCGCTCTGCCCTTTGATTTTGACGCCGTTGAGACCAGTCACGACAAGGTGCTCTCTAAAAACAACTGTGTACTAAAAGTACCAGAGGTACACAACACCAACAAAATTGAACATCACTGTGTACCTGTAATACACAATTTGTGTAGGAAAAGTACACACATTGTGTACTTCTGATACACATTTCTTGTAGATGTGCAATTTTGTGCACAACTGTTTTTACAGTGTGCCGAGTGAATGTCAACCGCTCGGAGTAGGATTGGGAATATAAAGGCGAGCTCCAACAATCAGTTTCAAGGGCCGTCAAATCCATATGGGAAGCGGCCCTTAATCTACAATTTCAAAAAATCACTTTCAGAGAAAGATAAGGGAAACAACCGAGCGAACCTTTATGGGAAGAACTGCTACTGTTAACCAGGTACACATTTAGACGCTCTCTATAAACTGAAAGACTGATAAATATATATTCGAACTTGTATATAAACATTTTGAATTTTAATTTTCTATCTTTGATACACCTAGATACAGGATCTCAGCTGTAAATGTAGATGCAGTACATATGTAAAGGATGGAGATGTTAGGCGCTATCGGGATTCGATCCGGGGTCCTCTTACTTCAACCTGTAAACATCTTGGCGGTAAGACTGACCCTGGGATAGAGTTTATCCATTTTCAGCCTACTTTCGGCAACTATATGAGGGAAATCCCCGAAATCAGCACCGCGTGATGTCGTCAGCCAATCAGCCAAACTCTACCGACGTAACCTAAACCATTTGCGTAAGATGGCTTGCGAATCGTGTGTCGCCGGTAGCGATATTCGGTCTTCATCCGGCGAAGAACAGACTCGAGAAGTCTGATAAATTACAGCTTATTCGTACCACTTCTGAAACGTATATTGTCTGGGCTTACAAGAGATACAGATATGAATAACTTCTGTATCATCCAAGAGGTGTTGTGCATCTGTAATTTTGAAGAAGTAGGACAGCACATGACTCGAAAGTGGCGGGTTACGTTGAAGTAACGTCGGTAGGATTTAGCCGATTGGCTGACGACATCACCTGGTGTTTTTTCGGGGGAATCCCCGGTTTAGTTGCCGAAAGTTGGCTGGAAATGGATACACACGATGCCAGGGTCAGTCTTACCGCGTATAGATGACCCAGATGGTTACAGGTTGAACCCCAACGCAACCCGCCATTTTGGAGTCATGTGCTGCCCTACTTGTTCAAAATTACAGATATACAATACCTCTTGGATGATACGGAAGTTATTCATATCTGTATCTTTGGTTAGCTCAGATAATATATGTTTCAGAAGTAGTATGAAAAGCCCGTAATTTATCAGATTTCTCGAGTCTGTTCTCCGCCGGATGAAGACCGAACAGTATACGGTAAACTAGTTAAAAGTAACACAACAAATACCAATTTGTACATGATTTCATGTATTATCGAGCTTTCGGAATGTACTTATTCCATCATCAGGATTTGGCTAAAGCAAGTAGTTCAAGAAAACAGTGTGTATATATACAGTTTTAACATTGTCATTAACAGAGTTCAGACTAGTGTACATACAAAAATAAAGTTTGAGTTGTCTTCAGGTAAGGATTACAAAATAAAAGTACGTGGTGTTGAACAGGTAAAGGAGTGTTGAGCTGAGCATGTTTAAGTTGGACTTGTCTTTGGCAATATAAAGTGATTCTTTTATTCTTAGTTTGAAGTCAGTGGAGCTTTAGTCAAGTATATTATGTTGGAGCTTGTATGGACTGTGACCTGTGTTTAAATAATGAGCCCCTACAGCAGAATATTTGTACTTTGTACTGGTTATGTTGTGTTCATTTTGCCTTTCATACAAATGTCTTGTGGTTTTACCAATGTAGCTGGCGTTGCACTCCCCACATTTGATTTCATAAATCACATTGCTTCTGAGTTATTCATCTTCACGATCTTTGTACAGAAAGAATGACTGTAGACTACATTTGTTGTCATTGATGAGTATAATGTTAACAGGGGGAATTAGTCTCGTTAACGTTTTCAATTCATTTCTTAGTTTGGAGGTTGTGGGGCCGAGATATGGTAGCCTGATATAAAGAGGCTTATGCCGGTGCTAGGGGCCGTGTGGTCATATCATCCAAGTTGCCACATGAACAGGTACAATAAAAGCGTACCTGAGATACAACACATATCACGAATCGTTAGATTCTTGGTATGTGCTTTAGAATAGGTTAACCAGAAGACTATTCTGTGAAGTCATGTGACGCAGTCAGTATGTCGGCTCCTCTTCCCACTTCCCTTATATGTGTTGTAATTTACCGCTCCAAGGAAGAAACCAATTGTTTCATTCGAATGAAAAGTCTGGAGGACGGAGGAAATGCACGGTTTGTCGGCACAAATATGTCTGTTTAGATATTGCCCCGTTAAACGATCGCAGCCAACGATCGCAGCCAAGGGGGAAGTGAGTGTAGGCTGTATAACGTGCTACCGAAGACGCGTGTACATGTGCAGTCTAGACAGAAAAGCATGCTACTCCGTCCCATACTCCCAACGCAGCTGTTTGACCTAACTGAAAAGGCTTCGAGCTGACCGAGAAGAAAGAGGAATCACGGATAAAAAAGTTCTTCTCTATGTTATATCTTAAGAACCATTTATGACCGGGGAACGTTGTAAATTGTGAATATAAGAAGACGCAGTCTACACAGGGAAACTGTGTGACCTTTTTGAAAGAGTTTTTCCACATATATAGCTTAGTGCAGACCCAAAGCTGTGAAAGAGTACATCTCCCGAACATCAGATGTGTGGCCTTTTTATTAGTACAGGCCCGAAAATGTCGCGGGTCCCTTTCACCGTAGGACGATACAGTAAAATAGCACATGTGTGACCTTATTGAGTGAGTCACTGGCATAGAAAAATACTTGCCTTCTCAACTCCATAGCTGATGTCAATAGCGATAGATTTGAACGTTTACTGATCAAATGTTTATTGCTTATTTCCCTCTTGCGCCAGTTAGGCAGAATTATATATACTTCTACATTGTGCTTTGTAGCGAAGAATTCACACATTTTGACACTGTACTATAGCGCGTGGGAATTAGGACAGGGATATGTCAAAACAGCTTCCCGCATACTCGCAGGTCCGGACCCGTCTGTGTGACGTCAGTCATGTATACGGTTTAGTACAGACCTATTCCTACCTCCCCCCTCTGGTATTTCCTCTCATAATTCGAATACGAGTTTCATATTTCCTCATATTATTAGTCCAATAATTGCTCAATACCCCATATCACATTACGCGCATAATTTGGTACAGCCCCCGTGTCGTAATTGGATAGGGGTATCACATTACGAGTCCATTTACTCATTATACACTACTCTTGTTGTTTGAGTCAATCTCGGACTTGCGATAGACGAATGCCGTGGGATTTAGCGGCTCGATAGAGTGCAGACGATGCACTATAGGCTGCCGGACTGTAGTATAAGTTGTCCACCACCTTCTCCCAGTGCTTCATGGTGATGATTGATGAAAGACCCAGAGAGTATCGTGTATTTATAACGAGGTCGATGTTTCTTTCTGAAGGGTTTCATCGGGTTCTACCACCGTTGTATATATCCTTGGTTGACTGAGCTTAACTGGATAGTCTATGGCGTCGTCCTCAGAAAGTGGACTACGGCTGTTAAGTTTCGACAGGACATCTTTGTAGGTCATGGGGTGAGTACCGGATAGTTTCTTGCCTTGCTGCGGTTGATCATTTGCTCATTGTGCAGTGTGTCCTCTATAGCACGAGACAATGCCCTCTGGACGGCTGACCGCTCGTCCGGTGTAAACAGCTGGTCCACAATATGTACCACTTTCTCGAAGGCCGCCCACAGATCAAGGTCTAGGGTGAAGCTTCGGGTGGGGTCTCGGTAACGTCCCAGACGTGCGGAAAACGATCCACGGTGTACGTAGATGGCGTTCTTACGGTGGCCCGTTAGGGCCATTGTCGTTTTCTTTCGATTTCCTATGTTTTTCTTCTATTTCCGAAGAAACCAACTTAATTTTCTAGGTTTCTTTGTATTTTCCAAGAAATCAACTGAGTTTTCAGCGAATTCATAGCAATATTCTGCGAATTTTCCGTGTTCAACGACGTAAAAACAGAAACAAAGTGGAAGAAAAACCTATGAAATTCTTGAAAAACACCAAATATAATTTCCTCCGCGGAAATAATATTTCCTCCGCGGATATAATATTTCCTCCGCGGATATAATCATTTCCTCCGCGGATATAATATTTCCTCCGCGGATATAATATTTCGTACGCGGATATAATCATTTCCTCCGTGGATATAATATTTCCTCCGCGGATATAATATCTCCTCCGCGGATATAATCATTTCCTCCGCGGATATAATATTTCCTCCGCGGATATAATATTTCGTCCGCGGATATAATCATTTCCTCCGTGGATATAATATTTCCTCCGCGGATATAATATTTCCTCCGCGGATATAATCATTTCCTCCGCAGATATAATATTTCCTCCGCGGATATAATATTTCGTCCGCGGATATAATCATTTCCTCCGTGGATATAATATTTCCTCCGCGGATATAATCATTTCCTCCGCGGATATAATATTTCCTCCGCGGATATAATATTTCCTCCGCGGATATAATCATTTCCTCCGCGGATATAATATTTCCTCCGCGGATATAATCATTTCCACCGCGGATATAATATTTCCTCCGCGGATATAATATTTCCTCCGCGGATATAATCATTTCCTCCGCGGATATAATATTTCCTCCGCGGATATAATCATTTCCTCCGCGGATATAATATTTCCTCTGCGGATAAAATATTTCCTCCGCGGATATAATATTTCCTCCGCGGATATAATATTTCCTCCGCGGATATAATCATTTCCTCCGCGGATAAAATATTTCCTCCGCGGATATAATATTTCCTCCGCGGATATAATCATTTCCTCCGCGGATATAATATTTCCTCCGTGGATATAATATTTCCTCCGCGGATATAATCATTTCCTCCGCGGATATAATATTTCCTCCGCGGATATAATATTTCCTCCGCGGATATAATATTTCCTCCGCGGATATAATATTTCCTCCGCGGATATAATCATTTCCTCTGCGGATATAATATTTCCTCCGCGGATATAATCATATCCTCCGCGGATATAATATTTCCTCCGCGGATATAATATTTCCTCCGCGGACATAATCATTTCCTCCGCGGGTATAATATTTCCTCCGCGGATATAATATTTCCTCCGCGGATATAATCATTTCCTCCGCGGATATAATATTTCCTCCGCGGATATAATATTCACTCCGCGGATATAATCATTTCCTCCGCGGATATAATATTTCCTCCGCGGATATAATCATTTCCTCCGCGGATATAATATTTCCTCCACGGATATAATATTTCCTCCGCGGATATAATCATTTCCTCCGCGGATATAATATTTCCTCCGCGGATATAATATTTCCTCCGCGGATATAATCATTTCCTCCGCGGATGTAATATTTCCTCCGCGGATATAATATTTCCTCCGCGGATATAATCATTTCCTCCGCGGATATAATATTTCCTCCGCGGATATAATATTTCCTCCGCGGATATATTCATTTCCTCCGCGGATATAATATTTCCTCCGCGGATATAATATTTCCTCCGCGGATATGATCATTTCCTCCGCGGATAAAATATTTCCTCCGCGGATATAATATTTCCTCCGAGGATATAATCATTTCCTCCGCGGATATAATATTTCCTCCGCGGATATAATATTTCCTCCGCGGATATAATATTTCCTCCGCGGATATAATCATTTCCTCCGCGGATATAATATTTCCTCCGCGGATATAATATTTCCTCCGCCGATATAAACATTTCCTCCGCGGATATAATATTTCCTCCGCGGATATAATCATTTCCTCCGCGGATATAATATTTCCTCCGCGGATATAATATTTCCTCCGCGAATATAATCATTTCCCCCGCGGATATTATATTTCCTCCGCGGATATAATATTTCCTCCGCGGATATAATCATTTCCTCCGCGGATATAATATTTCCTCCGCGGTTATAATATTTCCTCCGCGGATATAATCATTTCCTCCGCGGATATAATATTTTCTCCGCGGATATAATATTTCCTCCGCGGATATAATCATTTCCTCCGCGGATATAATATTTCCTCCGCGGATATAATATTTCCTCCGCGGATATAATCATTTCCTCCGCGGATATAATATTTCCTCCGCGGATATAATATTTCCTCCGCGGATATAATCATTTCCTCCGCGGATATACTATTTCCTCCGCGGATATAATATTTCCTCCGCGGATATAATCATTTCCTCCGCGGATATAATATTTCCTCCGCGGATATAATATTTCCTCCGCGGATATAATATTTCCTCCGCGGATAGAATATTTCCTCCGCGGATATAATCATTTCCTCCGCGGATATAATATTTCCTCCGCGGATAGAATATTTTCTCCGCGGATATAATCATTTCCTCCGCGGATATAATATTTCCTCCGCGGATATAATATTTCCTCCGCGGATATAATCATTTCCTCCGCGGATATAATATTTCCTCCGCAGATATAATATTTCGTCCGCGGATATAATCATTTCCTCCGCGGATATAATAATTCCTCTGCGAATATAATATTTCCTCCGCGGATATAATATTTCTTCCGCGGATATAATCATTTCCTCCGCGGATATAAAATTTCTTCCGTGGATATAATATTTCATCCGCGGATATAATCATTTCCTCCGCGGCTATAATAGTTGCGGATATAATAGTTCCTCCGCGGATATAATATTTCCTCCGCGGATATAATCATTTCCTCCGCGGATATAATATTTCCTCCGCGGATATAATATTTCCTCCGCGGATATAATCATTTCCTTCGCGGATATAATATTTCCTCCGCGGATATAATATTTCCTCCGCGGATATAATCATTTCCTCCGCGGATATAATATTTCCTCCGCGGATATAATATTTTCCCCGCGGATATAATCATTTCCTCCGCGGATATAATATTTCCTCCGCGGATATAATATTTCCTCCGCGGATATAATCATTTCCTCCGCGGATATAATATTTCCTCCGCAGATATAATATTTCCTCCGCGGATATAATCATTTCCTCCGCGGATATAATATTTCCTCCGCGGATATAACCATTTCCTCCGCGGATATAATATTTCCTCCGCGGATATAATCATTTCCTCCGCGGATATAATATTTCCTCCGCGGATATAATATTTCCTCCGCGGATATAATCATTTCCTCCGCGGATATAATATTTCCTCCGCGGATATAATATTTCCACCGCGGATATAATATTTCCTCCGCGGATATAATCATTTCCTCCGCGGATATAATATTTCCTCCGCGGATATAATATTTCCTCCGCGGATATAATCATTTCCTCCGCGGATATAATATTTCCTCCGCGGATATAATATTTCCTCTGCGGATATAATCATTTCCTCCGGGGATTTAATATTTTCCCCGCGGATATAATATTTTCTCCGCGTATATAATCATTTCCTCCGCGGATATAATATTTCCTCCGCGGACCTAATATTTCCTCCGCGGATATAATCATTTCCTCTGCGGATATAATATTTCCTCCGCGGATATAAAATTTCCTCCGCGGATATAATCATTTCCTCACCGGATATAATCATTTCCACCGCGGATATAATATTTCCTCCGCGGATATAATATTTCTTCCGCGGATATAATCATTTCCTCCGCGGATATAACATTTCCTCCGCGGATATAATCATTTCCTCCGCGGATATAATCATTTCCTCCGCGGATATAATATTTCCTCCGCGGATATAATATTTCCTCCGCGGATATAATCATTTCCTCCGCGGATATAATATTTCCCCGCGGATATAATATTTCCTCGGCGGATATAATATTTCCTCCGCGGATATAATATTTCCTCCGCGGATATAATTAATTTCCTCCGCGGAGGAAATCCACGTGACTTGAGTACTAGAAAGACTCAAATTCATTAGCATTTTTGAGGCTGAGGAGTGAGGCTGGTGTGCAGGTGACGTCACGATGGCGTCACTATGACGTCACATCCGTTGACAGCCGGATCAAAGGTCACATCCGGTCACGTGGCAACCGGGTCACTTCCTGTGACGTGATGATGGCGTCATTATGACGTTACATCCGGTTACATCCGGGTCAAAGGTCACATCCGGTCACGTGGCATCCGGTAACATCCGGGCCACTTCCTGTGACGTCGCTTCCGGTCACCTGGCGGCCCAGCAAGAGTTATCTGCCCCTACCTAAGACCCCAGTGACTTCCAATGTTAATCTCATGCAGGTATGGGAAAGGGGGCTTGAAGATGTCTTTGAACGCCACTATGAGATTCGACCCCGTTTTCGTCCGGATGGGTACCACCCACGCATACTTCGATAGGATATCGATGCACGTCAAGATAGACCGATTCCCATCGTTGTGTTTGGCAAAGGCGCTCATATCGACCAAATCCGCTTGCCAACTGGGCATCTATTCCTGCCACGATGACCCGGTTCCGTAGAAAATGGCGACGGACAGATCGATGTAACTATTTTGGGAGTAGCTAATTACGAATCCGGGATGAAATTTTACATAAAGCGCGTTAAATTAGGATCTGTCTATTGACGCCTGGGTTAAATTGATTTTTAATGAATTTAATTATTTAATAATTAAGGTAAAATTTGTTTTCAAAATCTGACCTCGGATTCGCGATCTGCGTTATCCATATTACTTTAGGACGAAGTTTAGAGTAATTCGGAACAGTGGAATTGGGTGCTGCCCATTGAAGCCTGGGTTAAATTGATTTCTAATAAAATTAATTATTTAATAATTAAGATAAAATAAATTTTACAATCTGACCTCGGATTCGTCATCTACGTCCTCAACAATACTTTAGGACGAAGTTTAGTGTAATTCGGAACAGTGGAATTGGGTCTGTCCATTGAAGCCTGGGTTAAATTGATTTTTTACATGCAAATTCTATATGTAACGCCGACCCCTAGCATGTTGTGACCGCGAGTTTGCGACACCCATTGCACACACAAATATGGGCCGCACCTCTATGGATAGCTGAGGAAATGTAGTTGTGCATAGAGGTACGGGTTTATGTTTTCCAATTAAAATCTCGCAAGCCAAGGTCAAAAGTTAATTTTTGAACTCATTTTGGTACTTTTTCGGTCGAAATTTTTTGGGTCACCGATTCCTTTCAAATTTGGTGAACTGATAGTACTCACCTAGCTGATTACGAATCTGCAATCAGAATTGACGTAGGTCTTTTTTAAAAGAATTTTTGAAATACTGAAAATTTGCCATCTATAAACCTTGGGGCTGAAATGGTCTGAAAAATTGGACCTTCACTGATTGACCGCAAACTTCGAGCTAAAGTATACTGGAGGTCGTAGGTCACGAATATGAGGTCAGATTTGACCTTGACCTTGACCTTCATATTAAAATGGCGATTCGAAAATTTGGGTATGACTTTGACCTTGGCGCAAGGTAACAAGATATTGTCAGACGACCTTGACCTTTTTATATGTGATGACCCCATCACCTCTGCGTTGACTCATGACATCGAACTTTACCTTTGGCCTTGGGTTTAAAAATGCGATGATACAATTGGAATGCACTATCGCAAATTTTACCTTGAGGTCAGAGGTCAAGGTCATAGGTCAACTCAGAGGTCCCGGGGTCATCACGTATCAAAAGGTTAAGGTCGTCCGACAATATCTTGTGACCTTGCGCTAAGGTCAAAGTCATACCCAAATTTTCTAATCGAAATTTTGATATGAAGGTCAAGGTCAAGGTCAAAACTGACCTCAAATTCGTGACCTCTAACTCCGATATAGGATTAGGGCAAAGTTTGAGGTCAATCGGTGACAGCAAAAATTCTGACCAAAATTTCGCTACGGTGTTTTTGGAGGTCAAGTTTCAACCTTCACCGAATGACCTCAAATTATGTGTATATAGGTTTTCGAGGTCCCTGATCACGAATCCGAGGTCAAAATTTGGATTGGTTTGATACAAAAAAGTGTCCATTGAAGCCTAGGTTAAGTATTGGAATTTTCAAAAATCGGTAAAAACGAAACTTAGGGCCCTAGATCGATTTCGACCGCAGTTTCGTTATCAGCTAGATCCATACTCTTACCACGTACACCAAATTGGAAGGAATCGGCCTTGACCGATTGACCTCAAACTTCGCAATAAACTATACTGGAGGTCGTAGGTCACGAATATGAGGTCAGATTTGACCTTGACCTTGAGCTTCATATTAAATTGGCGATTCGAAAATTTCGGCATGACTTTGACCTTAGCGCAAGGTCGGACGACCTTGACCTTTTCATATGTGACGACCCCGTGACCTCTGAGTTGACCCATGACATGGAACTTGACCTTTGACCTTGGGTTTAAAAATGCGATAGTACAATCGGAATGCATTATCGCAAATTTTACCTTGAGGTCAGAGGTCAAGGTCAAGGTCATTAGTCAACTCAGAGGTCACGGGGTCGTCACATATGAAAAGGTCAAGGTCGTCCGACAATATCTTGTGACCTTGCGCTACGGTCAAAGTCATACCCAAATTTTCGAATCGCCATTTTAATATGAAGCTCAAGGTCAAGGTCAAATCTGACCTCATATTCGTGACCTACGACCTCCAGTATAGTTTATTGCAAAGTTTGAGGGCAATCGGTCAAGGTTGAATTTTTCAGACCATTTTAGCCCAAGGTATAAGGATGAAAATGTTGTTTCACCGATTCCTTCCAAATTTGGTGTGGATGGAGTATGGATCTAGCTGATAACGAAACTGCGGTCGGAATCGATCTAGGGCCATAAGTTTTTTTTTACCGATTTTTGAAAATTCCAATATTTAACCTAGGCTTCAATGGACAATTTTTTTATATCAAACCAATCCAAATTTTTACCTCGGATTCGTGATCAGGGACCTCGAAAACCTATATACACATAATTTGAGGTCATTCGGTGAAGGTTGAAACTTGACCTCCAAAAACACAAGGGTGACGGTCAGTCACCCTTAGCGAAATTTTGGTCAGAATTTTTCCTGTCACCGATTGACCTCAAACTTTGCCCTAAACCTATATCGGAGTCAGAGGTCACGAATCTGAGGTCAGTTTTGACCTTGACCTTGACCTTCATATCAAAATCTCGATTAGAAAATTTGGGTATGACTTTGACCTTAGCGCAAGGTCACAAGATATTGTCGGACGACCTTAACCTTTTGATATGTGATGACCCCATGAACTCTCAGTTGATCCATGACCTTGACCTTGACGTCTGACCTCAAGATAAAATTTGCGATAGTGCATTCCAATTGTACTATCGTATTTTTAAACCCAAGGTCAAAGGTCAAGTTCGATGTCATGGGTCAACGCAGAGGTCACGGGGTCATCACTTATCAAAAGGTCAAGGTGGTCTGACAATATCTTGTTACCTTGCGCCAAGATCAAAGTCATACTCAAATTTTCGATTCGCCATTTTAATATGAAGGTCAAGGTCAACGTCAAATCTGACCTCATATTCGTGACCTACGACCTCCAGTATACTTTAGTGCGAAGTTTGAGGTCAATCGGTGAAGGTCGAATTTTTCAGACCATTTCAGCCCCAAGGTATAGATGGCAAATTTTCAGTATTTCAAAAATTCTTTTAAAAAAAACTTAGAGACCTACGTCAATTCTGATTGCAGATTCGTAATCAGCTAGGTGAGTACTATCAGTCCACCAAATTTGAAAGGAATCGGTGACCCAAAAAATTTCGACCGAAAAAGTACCAAAATGAGTTCAAAAATTAACTTTTGACCTTGGCTTGCGAGATTTTAATTGGAAAACATAAACCCGTACCTCTATGCACAACTACATTTCCTCAGCTATCCATAGGGGTGCGACCCATATTTGTGGGTGCAATGGGTGTCGCAAACTCGCGGTCACAACATGCTAGGGGTCGGCGTTACATGTAGAATTTGCATGTAAAAAATCAATTTAACCCAGGCTTCAATGGACAGACCCAATTCCACTGTTCCGAATTACACTAAACTTCGTCCTAAAGTATTGCCGAGGACGTAGATGACGAATCCGAGGTCAGATTGTAAAATTTATTTTATCTTAATTATTAAATAATTAACTTTATTAGAAATCAATTTAACCCAGGCTTCAATGGGCAGCACCCAATTCCACTGTTCCGAATTACTCTAAACTTCGTCCTAAAGTAATATGGATAACGCAGATCACGAATCCGAGGTCAGATTTTGAAAATAAATTTTACCTTAATTATTAAATTAACACAACGATGGGAATCGGTATATCTTGACGTGCATCGATATCCTATCGAAGTATGCGTGGGTGGTACCCATCCGGACGAAAACGGGGGCGAATCTCATAGTGGCGTTCAAAGACATCTGCAAGCCCCCTTTCCCGTACCTGCATGAGATTAACATTGGAAGTCACTGGGGTCTTAGGTAGGGGCAGATAACTCTTGCTGGGCCACCAGGTGACCGGAAACGACGTCACAGGAAGTGACCCGGATGCTACCGGATGCCACTTGACCGGATGTGACCTTTGACCCGGATGTCACCCGATGTAACGTCATAATGACGCCATCGTCACGTCACAGGAAGTGACCCGGTTGCCACGTGACCGGATGTGACCTTTGATCCGGATGTCACCGGATGTGACGTCATAGTGACGCCATCGTGACGTCACCTGCACAGCAGCCTCACTCCTCAACCTCAAAAATGCTAATGAATTTGCCGTCTTTCTAGTACTCAAGTCACGTGGATTTCCTCCGCGGTGGAAATTAATTATATCCGCGGAGGAAATATTATATCCGCGGAGGAAATATTATATCCGCAGAGGAAATATTATATCCGCGGAGGAAATGATTATATCCGCGGAGGAAATATTATATCCGCGGAGGAAATATTATATCAGCGGAGGAAATGATTATATCCGCGGAGGAAATATTATATCCGCGGAGGAAATATTATATCCGCGGAGGAAATATTATGTCCGCGGAGGAAATGATTATATCCGCGGAGGAAATATTATATCCGCGGAGGAAATGATTATATCCGCGGAGGAAATATTATATCCGCGGAGGAAATATTATATCCGCGGAAGAAATGATTATATCCGCGGAGGAAATATTATATCCGCGGAGGAAATATTATATCCGCGGAGGAAATGATTATATCCGCGGAGGAAATATTATATCCGCGGAGGAAATATTATATCCGCGGAGGAAATGATTATATCCGCGGAGAAAATATTATATCCGCGGAGAAAATATTATATCCGCGGAGGAAATGATTATATCCGCGGAGGAAATATTATATCCGCGGAGGAAATATTATATCCGCGGAGGAAATGATTATATCCGCGGAGGAAATATTATATCCGCGGAGGAAATATTATATCCGCGGAGGAAATGATTATATCCGCGAAGGAAATATTATATCCGCGGAGGAAATATTATATCCGCGGAGGAAATGATTATATCCGCGGAGGAAATATTATATCCGCGGAGGAAATATTATATCCGCGGAGGAAATTATATTTGGTGTTTTTCAAGAATTTCATAGGTTTTTCTTCGACTTTGTCTCTGCTTTGAACACGGAAAATTCGCAGAATATTGCTATGAATTCGCTGAAAATTCAGTTGATTTCTTGGAAAATACAAAGAAAATCTAGAAAATTAAGTTGGTTTCTTCGGAAATAGAAGAAAAACATAGGAAATCAAAAGAAAACGACAATGGCCCTAACGGGCCACCGTACTACTTTACACTGTCAGAAATTTTTTGTAACACTTATTGAACGCGTAAAAGCGTTCATCCCTGACTAATTTTAGCGGTTGCTGGAATAAGTTGAAATAATGATGTGGAATTAATCAACTGGTCCATTTTGAACAATAATGAAAAGAAAAAGGTACCAAAAATTCCACAACGCTAAGTATCTCAACAATCGAAATATGGGGCTGGACGGCACTGAACACTAACGTTCATACTGATGTCCAAATCAGGACACCATATCGTGTTAAAAACTGAACACTTAACGTTCATATCCGAACACTAGACAACAGGTATGAACACGCGTATTCAGAAATGATCATCATATTTGAACACCAATGTTCACAAATGAACACATATTCTGTAACACTTTTGGAACACTAGCGTCCGCATGAACATGTAAAAATGTTCTATTATGCGTAAAAGTGTTCAAAAGTGCACACTTCAGAATGAACACTAATTTTTCAGAGTTCTAATATTCAACACTCGGCGATATTGTGGACAACCTATGTCATTGTGTTTATTGATGACGATCTACATGATGAGCTTGATAACACTTCAGTGACATATTTTAAGTAAATGTCTTTGCATACTAGTTTTCGCACTTGAACACTTTTACATGTTTGAAAGGTGTTACAAACTAGTGTGCAATTCAGTGTTCAGGATTTGCACACTTTTATTGACAGAAAATATGGCTTCATATACTCTCAACTCCAAGCCGCCTGTGGTTGGATATCGGATGAGTCGACACACCCACTGACTCGGAAAATGAGTTACATTGTATGACGTCATGCCTATGTACCTCAGATGAAGTCAGATGGTGTTTAACGCATGAAAAAAAACTTGGATATCTTCGATAAATGGTAGCTCATTCTGTAGATTCCAGTTGGTTATATATTTCATAACTGCAAATTAAAGGATTTTTGTGGAGCCAATCGGTGAATATTTACAGATTACATATTGTGTAATTAAATTAGATCGACTTCTATAATACTTCGGCTAAATTGTTCTTTTTCTCTTCACGTTACATTTGTTTTGGGTGCCTTGTTCAGTTGCACCTCTATGCAGTACAAACGGCGCAAGCTACTCCTTCACGTTGACGTTATACCTACAGAATGAGACACAATTTGAGTACCTGACGTTCAAGGACAGCGGAGGAACCGAACTGATATCAACATGTAGTACAACTAACGGACAAATCACTGGAACCGGAACCTCTGTGGACCCCTTCACGATTACTATTACTGTGGATCCAACCGTTAACATTAACTTGGGTTCTCCAGATTGTGGACACAGTGTGGTAAGACTAATAGGAATGGTATACAGGCCTACAAGTGCCTCCTATATTTCCTATATTTTCCTACATTTTTGAGTCATTCCTGTATTTTCCTATATTTTACTCAAACCCTCCTATATTTCCTATATTTTGACTTTTTCTCATGAAAACTTTCATCAATGCTTTGTAATGATAACCTCACACGGGCAACCTCACACGGGGAAATTCATTTCAGAACATTTTTTTCGCCTCGCTTCGCTCGGCAAATATGAAAACATTTAAATCTCTCCTATGCTGAATCAAACAGCAGAACAGATCACCAGATAGACTACCACTATGACCGCATTCAGTGAAAGTAATTGATTAAACACCAAAAAACTAACAAGTTTGGAAAATGCAATGTAGTACAAACCTGTCTTACACTTCTTTATTTCCTTATGAAATGATTTTTGAGAGAGAAAGAATATATTGGTCGTCAGCGGGATTCGAATGCAGGGATTCTTTATTTCATATATTTTGCCATATTTTATTCAGAAAAGCCCTATATTTCTCCTATATATTTGCAAATTTCTTCCCATATTTTCTCCTATATTTTCACTGTGAGCCACTTGAAGGCTTGGATATAATAGGGGTGAACAATCTTCATGCATCAAGTAGAATACTTTCAGTACGTGTTATTCGATATTGATTTAACATGGCGTGGTTTCTTTTCGACGAACTGCTGAGTGCTGTTATATCTTTATGAATATTTCGCGGTCCACAGTTGTAGAAGTGCTATAAAATTGAAATGTAATTGGCTGTTTAGAGGAAATGTACAACTAACGTTTCAAAACCGTCGTCACTCATAAGTGAAAATGTTCCTGGACGGCGTCGATCAGGTTCAAATTTGACTGGCTATTCCAATGAACTGTACATCTCCCAGTTAAAGTTGAAGAGAAATTCAGGACGCTCAGTCAATCTGTTATATTCTATATTTAAAAATACAACCTAGAATGTGTACGAATGAGCCAACGACAGAAATGAGTCCAATTTCAAACGTCAGTCGGAGAAGCTGTTGTAGATTACTTTGGACTCTGACTCTGTAATATAAAATTTGGGTATTTTTGCTGCACAAAACACATCAGCACTTTTGTGCAGATTTGAAATTAAACATAAGCGATAAAGGACCTTCGCAAATATACACGTAACTATTTCTTTCAGCATCAGAAAGCGACTTACAATTAATTTGGAATTAAAATACATTCACGCTGTAGCCTAAAATTAAAGGTAAGTAGAACATAATGGATAGACTATTTTATCATCATTTTCATATGTTGCAGTCCGGCAAGGTTTTGACTTGGACAGCTTTTGTGGTGCATACCCTCGCACCACCGATCCCTGGAGCAAGTGGGAGGGAAGATGAACAAGACTTTATCTGTGATTTCACCCCCGTTCCGGTAGGTGTTTTTGCTAATAAGGATATCCGATAGACGTTTACACTAAATCCGGACCAATCGTTCCGGTAGGTGTTTTTGCTGACAAGGATATCCGATAGACGTTTACACCAAATCCAGCCCACCCCGACCTCTCTCAGAAATGGTCGCGGAATAAATAAATAAGTAAATAAATAAGTCTCTGTACATTACAGTCATGCGTTTCATTTCACAGTAAGTACTTTCTGGATCTCTCTCAAAGGAGATGGTATTGTAAGGCGGGATTTTCGCCCACAGCCAGCCGACTCATAGGAATGTACATTTCTTCTCTCCATCTGTCAATCACAATGCAATGTACAACTTGTCGTCGGCGGCAACTGTCAATCAACGGACTGGATGTTACGTTGAACCACGATA